>JAXGGA010005216.1:0-80201 GCA_038373865.1 Uloborus plumipes
AGTCGATGTGTCTGCAACAATTTCTTTTTCGGTACGCAATTAAGTGATTCTGATTCTATGACCCAGTAAATCGTTAAAACTAACACCACAAAAGATACAATAAAATAACTATTTGCATGAAATCGTTCTTTCTTTCTTTCTTTTTTTTTTTTTTTTTGCTTCCGATTTCGGCTTAGCGTATTGAGCGTAATAGAAAGGATTAAAGTTCCCAAATTTAATTGAAAAATATGGTATCGAACACAAGTATTTCAACTTTTATGAACGAAAAACCGTGTATCAAGCACAAATATATGAAGTAAAAAAAAAAAGTGAGTATCGAATATAAATACTAAAACTTTATGCATTCTGAATCAAATGCAATGGCATGTTAACTACACTAGGAAAATTTCCTTAACAGTCGTATTAAGATGCAATTCTCCTTTTGATATATGATTAAGTGATTCTGATTCTATGACCCAGTAAATAGAAAAACTGACATAACAGCACAAAAGATATAATGAAACATTTAAATGAAATGAAAATTTATTTAATGCTTTCGATTTCAGCTTAGTATATCGAGTGTAGTTGAGGGATTGAAGAAAGCAAAATTAACTGCTTACTCAAAAACAATGCAAAATTAATTGTTTTGTTAAAATCTAGAAATTAACGGAAGTACCACCAACGTTTAAAACCAATGTGAAAGTTTCATGTCTTGTCTACAATGAAAAAAAACAATTTTGAGCTTTCAAAATAAAACTGTAGGTAGCGCCACCTCACAGATTTTATGCTATAACAGATGCTGCCATCTATGTTCTTTCTTTCATTATAAACACTTAATTTATCCCAACCGCATACACTTCACGAAAAAAATAAATGAATAAACTGAAACGAAAATAAAAAGAAAATAAACGACAGCAATGCGCATTCCACTTGAAAAATATGTCTTAATTGTAAATACAAATACAAATGTGACGACCAGCAGCAGGTTCTGGGCCCAACTGGGCTGGTCCTAGTCAAATTAAAGACCGCAATGAAGATCAATGACCCTCTTAAAGCTATCTACACCATTGCTCCTTACCACCTCTTCCGGTAAACTATTCCAAGTTCCCACTACCCTGCTAAAATAGTAATTTTTTCGAATTTCCAGATTAGCCTGAGATTTGAACAGCTTAAAACAATGTCACCCTTGTCCTGCTTTCTGTGCAAAAATCTAACCCTGCAACATCATTCATTTTAATAAATTTAAATAACTGAATCATATCCCCTCTGGTTCTACTTTGCTCAAGACTATACATATCAAGCATACTAAGTCGGGAATCATAGTCTAAATTAGAAAATTCATTTACTAACCTTGTAGCCCTTCTTTGTACCCTTTCCAATAAATTAATATCTTTCTTCAAATAAGGAGACCAAAACTGAACAGCATACCCCTGTAAAAAATAGTTTGTATGCTTATTTGCATGACCTAAATGCAGCACTTGACATTTCCCAACATTTACTGCCATACCCCACTTGTCTGCCCATTTAGTAATATGATCCAAATCCTGTTGCAGCTGATTTACTTGTTCGTCATTTTCTACAACCCCCATAATTTTTACATGATCAGCAAAACAATTCATGTTTTCAGAAACATTTTCATGGATGTCATTGATAAAAATAATAAACAAAAGGGGACCTAAAACTGATCCTTGGGGAACCCCCTTAAAACCTCACTCCATTTAGAATAGTTACCCTTAACAACTACTCTTTGTTTCCTTCCTGTCCCAAACTAGAATTTTACCTCCTATTCCAATATCCGCTAATTTACTGAGTAGTGCTACATGAGGCACCTTATCGAATGCTTTTTGGAAATTTATGTAAACAACATCAACACACTTTTTGCTATCTAAAGCCATGGTAACCTTGTCGTAGAAATGTAATAAATTAGTAGCACACGATTTACCTTTTCTGAAACCATACTGCAAACTACTCAACAGCCCATTTTTTTTCTAAATAATTCATAATCATAATTTTGATCAATGTTTCAAAAATTTTACAAACCACTGAAGTCAGACTCACAGGTCTGTAATTTCCTGCATTACCTCTAGACCCTTTCTTGAAGAGAGGTGTAATGTTAGCCAGTTTCCAGTCCTCTGGTACTATCCCTGAGTTATACGAAGCTGAATATATTAACAATAACGTCCACTAATTCCTCTGCACATTCTACTAGAATTTTTGGATAAATATTATCTGGTCCCGGAGCTAAAATGATGGGCAACAAAAAATTAACTTGTTCAATGACTTCCAGAATATAGAACTACAATGAAAACCGACAAAAAAAAAAAAAAAAAAGGAATTAGTTTCTAGCAAATTGAAGTTTTTGCAGTCAAGAATTGCACCCAGCGCTTGATTACTAAATATGCCAACAAGGTTGTTTCTTTAGGGATACTGCAATTTATCTTCCACTCCCTCGCTCCCAAAATGGCTAAACTGTATCCAAGGGCTAAAATTGCAAGTTTTGCCTGCAAGGGCCCTAAAAAAGTCTTTATACTCGGACCCCCCCCCGTTACCTTAATTGAGCCCTGCAATTGGCAGCCAGGTTTTGAAACATTCTTTATGTGCTTATTGTTATTAATTATTATTTTGTTTTTTATTTATTTATTTATTTATTATTTTCTAAGTCCTATAATAAGTAATTTATTCCCCGTTTCTACAAGCTATAACTTTGCACACATTTCAGTTTGTTTTTTTCCGATTTTTAATGCACACTAAATGTCCAGGTCCGTCCTTTAGACCTCCTCCCCTCCCACCCCCCCCTGCACTAGCTTTGAAAATTGGCATTAACATATAAGTGAGATTGTTTTGTGTTGGTCATCCTTTTAGGATTTCCTGAACCAAAAACAAATATGAAATTTAAAAAAAAAAGTGAGGATGAAATTAGACCAAGACGTTATGTAGGAAAGACATTAAGATAGTTTACTACGCAATATGGGAATTTTAACTCATTAATGCCTAGCGTCCCTTTTTCGGGACGGTCCAAAAAAGGGTCTGAATTTCCCCAAAATGAACATTTCAACCAAATAATAGTGTTCAATTAGTACCTTGGTATTGTTTCAATTCGTTATTAACAGATTGCAGCACATAACCACTGTAAAGTGTGTTCTGTAACAGTTTTAATATGATCTTTATCAAAAATTACATCGTTCACAATCTCAAGAAAAAAAGCTAAGTTTTCAAAGTTATTCCCAGTTTCCCAGTTTATGTTAATTGCTGATTTTATTTCTTCTTATAAAATGTCTTTTTAAATATTATATCGTAGGCATAAAAAATTTTAGTATGTACCCTCTGGGGTCTATCGTAACTTTTAAGGGACGCTTTTTCTTTCCTTAATAAAAAAAATAGTTTTTACATAATATTTTTTAAATTATTTTTTCTATCCATTAAACACTGTTTGTAACCAGTATACAAAATATCCTTAGAAAAAAAAAGTCAGGCATTAATGGGTTAAGTCAAGCTAGGAAGAAATCAATTCTAAGGGGTAGAGTTGGAAAATGAGCCTGTGATTTACGCTCTGGATATTTTTTCATGTATAAAGAATTAAGACGGCGGACATCTGAATTAGCAATTTGCAATATTCTAGAAAAAACATTTAAAAATTCTGGGAAAACACGTATGATGTGGCTTGATTTGTTAATGAAAAGACATTAAAGTCATTTGCCCCAATGAAAATCATTAAAAACCGAGCAACTTTTCTAGAATCCTTGGCTTCAAGAAAGAAATTGATGAATTTTTCTTCTATATTTTGAAAAAACTGTACGATTAATTCAAATTTTCTCGAGAAAGAATATTCAACGTTAACAAAACTGGAGTAAATATATTTCAATCATTCAAGGAGAGGATTTAAAAATCATAATAATAATAATAATAATAAAGAATGGGCCGCTTACCACTTCTTTTAGCCATTGACGAGAGCAATTTCGGCCATTTGGATGGCCTTAAATTGAGGGGGCTCTAGGCCACGGCCTAGTTGGTCTATTCAGTTATCAGGTCCTGCGTAGGATGACTGGTTAATAAAAACTAGAGTCCTATATGAATACACTGCTGATATCATCGAACGTCATGAAATCAAACGTGTAGGTTCATCGGTAACTGTATTCGAACACAACTATAGTTAGACACTGTAACCTGTAACTGTGATTGTCTTCCTCCGTTTCTCTTCAAAATTGTTGTTGTTGCACTGTTGCAGTCGAATTTGCGTGCGTGACAGCTTGATTGCGAACAAGTTATCCCTCAAGTTGTAGTTCAGTCAAGAAGCATGATTAAAAATGTCTGATGTACAACAACAATCTGGTGTGCCAGAAGACGAATTTCAGTCTAGGTGTAATATTGAACAGCTATTTGACATCAGCAGGTGGGCTATTTAATTCCGATAAAGAAATAACAAATTGTGTCTCACCAAGTGAACACAAAAAAGTTTTAAATTCAACTACCTGTTAAAACATTTTTTCCGTTCAATCATTCACTATTAACATTACGAAAGCAGCTCTCTACAGTCTTATCACTTATTTAACGAAATTGATTCATTGTTGTAGTTTTTAGCTAACATATTTTTGTTGATACCAATCCCGTAACTATCAGTATTGAAGTTACGAACTAAACTCAAGAGTCTGATAGAGGAATTATGTATCTTGATCATTAGGTATTGTGAAATATTTTATAGCTTTGGCAAAAAAAGTAATGTTATCTAAGGACTATCTTGGCATTTTTACAAGTCCTTCATTCAAGCATCTCTCCGGAAAAGCATGCCCACCCCAAAAAAGTCAGCTGCCTCCCTGGAGAAAAATTCAGTTTACGCCTCCATCCACAGGAACGAAAAAAAAAATATATATATATATGTATATAGATAGATAGATAGATAGATAATAAAGAGAGGTACTAACAAAAAAAATGTTATATCAAATTTTTAAATACTGGGCAGGAGATGAATTATTTGTGGTATTCGCATATTCGAGGTTACCAAACAAAAGTTCTTTTTAAATTTTTAATTTAATCTTAGTTTTTGTTTATTTAAGATGTCTTTTTTTCTGTTATTTACGTCAAAAATATGAAATAATTCTGACAAACTAATACTACCGTAAAATCCCGAAAGTAACCCCCCCCCCCATTGATTATAACCCCCCCTCCCCATTTTTGGAAAAAAGTGAAATTTCTCTTATCCTGAATATATTGTTTCAAAAATCTCGATTGTAACCCCCCCCCCCTGAAATTTATCAGTTTAGTTTTGAAAATAGAGGGGGTTATTTTCAGGATTTTACAGTATATATTTTTTAGAAAAGCACAATGAAATGGACTTCTTTAAATCAAGAGGTCTTTGTGTTCTAAAATTATATGAAAAAGTGAAATTAGATAATCTCAAGAGATCTTCTTTTGTTTTCTTTTAGTCAATTAGTTTTTTTTTCTTCTATGTATAAAGCTTGTTTGAGAAAAATATTTTTTATTCCAACTTAGATTTCATATTGAGCAGTAAGTTACTGCATCCAAGCCAGAGCTAAGGCAGAACTAGATGCAATACATTGCCAGCTCGTTTATGCTATCCTAAAACTGCAGTTTTGTCTTCATTAGGACTTATCAGCATGGCTGCCACACTTTCGTCTGGGGGACGGAATTCTGTCTTTTGTAAAGTTTCGTATCATTTGGGACTTTGTTTTGTGAAAAAAATTAATTTACTCCAAAAATATCTCATTCATATTTTTCAAAGAAAAAAAAACAACTGTTCAATCTTATTGCGGGTGCATCTTGAAGACTATATTAGTAAAATAAATTATTTTAATCATTTTTATATTAATCCAGGAAGTTATATTGAAGCTGTTTATTCCAGTGTATCTTGTAGCCAAGAATCTTTTACCAGAATTAATTTTTATTACCTAGAATCTTACAATATGAATTTTAAAGTGTGATGTTTTTTTTCCTTCAATAACAAAGTAACTTTTTTAGTTTTATTGAAAACACACGCACACACACACACACACACACACACACACACACACACATATATATATATATATATATATAGAGTTTTTGTCCTAAAAATATTTTCCCAATAACTAATCTGAAAAATCAATTTACTTAATTTATCAATTTAGTTTTTACTATAAGTTAATTACACCATAAAAAATAAGTAATATATTTGTGTATAAAAGATCGGACATATTACGTGCTAACATGTTTTTGTAACGAAATGACGCCACGTGATTTTCAGTCCTGATCATTTTTTAGAGTGGTACCCATGCTCATCAGTCTGGATTAAGGAGTAACCAAGCTGGAAGCGGAAATCATCTTGTAGAAACTTAGATATATATTTCATTATTTATTCTTTTGCACAGATCATCTGCAGAATTTTTGAGTAATATTTGAAAATTTGAATGGTAAGAAAGTTCGTGTTCTAAATAAGTCTTTTATTAGTTTTTTTTCCCACATAATTTGAATAAAATATATTTTTGCTTTTTATTTTCTGAAGTTTTATTATTAAACACACATATATATATATATTATTAAACATATTTTATTATTTCAAACATATGCAACATGAAATGGATAGTAATGTTATAATTATTGTATCCTAGAAATCTTTCATTTTCATTCTGAGACAGGTCATTTGGGAGAGCCAGGGGATGATCATATTCCTCCCTCCTTGCATACCCATTAATGAATTTATGTGTATGTGAAGTGGGCATGGTTTTTGGTATAATTTACATTGAGTGTATATTTTTTACTTTATTGATTCTCATTGTTTCTTATATTTCTTTAGAAAACATAAGAAACAAACAAAAGTCTATAGGCTTTTGTTTATTTATAGCTTTGAAATCATGATCACACATCATGTAGGAGGACTAGGAATACAAAATTTTAAACCAATGATGTCATAAAATTCTTTTGAAACCAGAAATATCAGCATCACTAAGACTACATTTTTTGTTTTGTTCAGCAGTTTCCTTCATTTTCATATCATATGGCATTTTCCATAGCTTAAAAAAAGAAAGTAAAAACTGCTAAATAAAAAAAATGGGCTTTTTTCAGGTTATTTCATAAGAATAGAGCTTATAATCAGAAGGTGGATGTCTACAGTGGCCATCCGTCTTAACTTTTGAGGCCATATATCACATTTTGTTAAGAGGTCATTTAATCATTAGTGTTAAAATCCAACAATATAACAAAATTCTAAAAAAAAGAGGCTGCAGAAGTGCTGCCTCCTGCCCCCCCTCCCCCCACTGTTTTGATGCACTAGCCGCCTATGTTATTAACTATGGTTTATGTCAACACTTACTTCCTTTCAATGACAAAAGGTCCTCATTCGACACCAGCTACAGATTTGAGAAAAATTCTAAACTAATGATAAAAACTATGCTCTCAACTCTTGTACAGCGTTATTTGCCTCTAGTCTAAGTTGGTTCAATGCAAAAATGAATTTATCACTGTACAATGTCAGCTCCTCTAACTTTTGTTATTTCTTATTTGTTGTATCATTCATGTCTGTTAACAAAATGTTTTATTTCTTAATTTTTGATATAAAAATGATTAAATTAAAGCAATATTTCAGGATTAAAGAGAAGAATGGAATCTTCAAAGTTGCCTTATACTTTCCATTGGGGTTTCTTTTATTCCTCATGCGGTTAGCTGCTTACATCCTTGGGGTAGTTACAGTATCATTATTGCCAAGATCATCATCTTTGAGATGGTATTGTATACTATATATTTCAGAACTTTATCTTAACTTTTAATAAAGTAAAAAATATATAACTTAATATAAACTATAAAGACAAAATTAAAATATTTCTCTAAAATTGATCTACTGTTGATTATATTTGAATTTGCAAAATTGGATATTCAGTTATAGGGTAAGAAAGAAATGAAAAGTTCTGAAATGCTAAGTTTTTGAAAAAAAAAAAAAAAAAGCTAATCAATGTTGCACTTTTCTCTAAAATAAATAAAAATTTTTCAGATAGAAAAGAGTGGTTAAAATGGCAAACACAACTAAAAAATGTTTCCTTTAGATAACTCATTTTGTCAAAAATGTTATTGTTCATTATGTAAGGACATCTTTAACTACCGTATATACTCGCGTATAGATCGATCTCGCGTTTAAGTCGACCCCCCTACTTTTTAAAGGAAAATCGGGAAAAGATCGAAAACCCGCGTATAAGTCGAGACCGCATTTTCTGAAACGATCGGGAACGTTTTGCCGCTATTTTTGAATGTAAATGTTTAGAAAAGAAGAAAAATGAAATGCACTGAACATTCTTGTGTTAAAAACAGCACGATTGTTATTCTTTTTCACAAAAAGGGTTCATTTTTGCGATCGCGATTTTTCGTAAGTCGGGATCGATCTGGGAGGTTTTACCGCGATTTTTGAATATAAACGTTTTAAAAAGAAGGAAAATAAAATACAGTGAGCATTCTTGTGTTGAAAATAGCACGATTGTTATTCTTTTTCACAAAAAGGGTTCGGGTCATTCCATTTTAAATCAACAAATGGGGTGCGCATCACCATTTTTGATTTTGATGAAAATTTGCATGTGTATTCCTTTTACTTCCCAGAGCTCAAAATAGTGTTCATTTTATTTTTAAAAAATTTACCCTTTGATATATAGGCCCTTTTTGTTGTTGGCAACAGCGAAAATCGGGCGTTTTGATGCTTTGTCTTATGAACTATAACTTTTTTTCTATCAAGGATTTTGAACTCAACTATAGCTCATTGGAAAGCTAAAAAAAGATCTTTCTATATATGCTATCAATAAATTTCAGATTTTAAAAAAATACTTATTTTTTCAAGGTCAAAGTTCACGACGAAAATGACATTTTTTACTACTTTCGAACATTAAAAAACCCATGAAGGGTTCAAAGTAACAAGCCGATTTTTTCATCATATATTCATAGTCATGGTTACTTGCTGTATAAAAAAAATTGGCTTGTTATTCCACCCCCTTTATGAGATATGCCTCCCCAAAGTTGTAAATTTTTTAAAAAATCCAATTTTCAACGCTAAAAAAATGCATGTGGGGGGCAAGATAAAAATTTTTTTACATGTGGTATTTTAAGTACTTTTTACCAACTTTCTAATAAAACAAAAGTTGCTTTGTTATTCGAAGGCGTTTGGCAGATATAAGGGACTGAACTTTCAAAAAATTGCACAAAACAACACGATTATTTTCATTTTTTTAAATCTTTTTTTTTATTTAAATGTAATTATATACCTTATTCTTTGCCTTAAATGCTAAAAAAAGACTAAGAAGAGCAATGAAGAAACATATTTAAAGTTTAATAAGATAATTTAATATTTTTAACACCTGGGAATATAGAATACCACTAAACTTGTCTGATTTGTAAACATCTGATTGCTACCTACAACAGGAATGAGCATTTCCATGTGGTCATCCTTGTTCTGACTTGCTCTCACATGTGTATCTTAGTTGTCTTTCAAATTCTGAAAGAAGTAGGTTGTTGAGCTAGTGTTTCTGCTGTAAAATCTTGTGAAGCTGATGTGATTTCTTTTCATTTCAAGTTCATTCATATTCACAGAATGTTTTGTTAAAGGTAAAAGAAGAAATTCTTTAGAATCCTTAAATATAAATTTAAATTTGTCTTTCTACATGTAAACTGTGAATAAGTTATGGATAACCCTAAATGCTCCATAGGAGTTTTTGAGAATGATGATTGTAATATTTTAAGTTACAGTAGGCAGTCTACTGTAAATAGTATTTCTGAGTACAGTGATGATGATAAAACTTTACTGCACCTGAGTACTGGGTGTAAAACTATTGAAACTGTTTGTACCTACCATGCAAAAAAATTTCTTGCCAAGTTTTGCCACCTTTATGGAACTTCTTGCTGGTAGGTACAAACAGTTTCAATAGTTTTACACCTAGTTCTCAGGTGCAGTAAAGTTTTATCATCATCACTGTACTCAGAAATACTATTTACAGTAGACTGCCTACTGTAACTTAAAATATTACAATCATCATTCTCAAAAACTCCTATGGAGCATTAAGGGTTATCCATAACTTATTCACAGTTTACATGTAGAAAGACAAATTTAAATTTATATTTAAGGATTCTAAAGAATTTCTTCTTTTACCTTTAACAAAACATTCTGTGAATATGAATGAACTTGAAATGAAGAGAAATCACATCAGCTTCACAAGATTTTACAACAAAAACACTAGCTCAACAACCTACTTCTTTCAGAATTTGAAAGACATCTAAGATACACATGTGAGAGCAAGTCAGAATAAGGATGACCACATGGTATGAACAAACCTGGACAAGTTGAGAAATGCTCAGTCCTGTTGTAGATAGCAATCAGATGTTTAAAAATCAGACAAGTTTAGTGGTATTCTATATTCCCAGGTGTTAAAAATATTAAATTATCTTATTAAACTTTAAATATGTTTCTTCATTGCTCTTCTTCGTCTTTTTTTAGCATTTAAGGCAAAAAATAAGGTACATAATTACATTTAAATAAAAAAAAAAGATTTAAAAAAATGAAAATAATCGTGTTGTTTTTGTGCAATTTTTTGAAAGTTCAGTCCCTTATATCTGCCAAACGCCTTTGAATAACAAAGCAACTTTTGTTTTATTAGAAAGCTGGTAAAAAGTACTTAAAATACCACATATAAAAAATTTTTTATCTTGCCCCCCACATGCCTTTTTTTAGCGTTGAAAATTGGATTTTTAAAAAAATTTACAACTTTGGGGGAGCATATCTCATAAAGGGGGTGAAATAACAAGCCAATTTTTTTTATACAGTAAGTAACCATGACTATGAATATATGATGAAAAAATCGGCTTGTTACTTTGAACCCTTCATGGGTTTTTTAATGTTCGAAAGTAGTAAAAAATGTCATTTTCGTTGTGAACTTTGACCTTGAAAAAATAAGTATTTTTTTTAAATCTGAAATTTATTGATAGCATATATAAAAAGATCTTTTTCTTTGCTTTCCAATGAGCTATAGTTGAGCTCAAAATCTTTGATAGAAAAAAAGTTATAGTTCATGAGACAAAGCATCAAAACGCCCGATTTTCGCTGTTGCCAACAACAAAAAGGGCCTATATATCAAAGGGTAAATTTTTTAAAAATAAAATGAACACTATTTTGAGCTCTGGGAAGTAAAAGGAATACACATGCAAATTTTCATCAAAATCAAAAATGGTGATGCAACAACTTTTTTGAAAATTTGTTGATTTAAAATGGAATGACCCGTTCGTTTTTGCGATCGCGATTTTTGTCAAGGGTTCGATTTTACGATCGCGGTTTTTATAAGGGTACGATTTTGCGGTTACGATTTTTGCTATCAGTTGCTTTTATTTTGCATTATTATCAGTAAAATTTTGCGATGTAGCCGTATTACATTCTGTTTCAAAAAAGATAAACGTCATCAATCGGAAAATTCGCGAATACGGCAGTTCCCGCACTTTTCATGAAGTCGGTCACTTATTGTTTTTTTCCCCCTTTATTTCACAATCAAACCATGCAAACATACAGTAGAATGTATGAGTATTTACTTCTTTAGCGTCTGTTTAAAATAGTTGCACTGAATCGGAAAAATCTTCTCGTTTTTGAGTGTTTTTTTTTCTCAAAAGTTGTTCGGGAAAAATTTTCGGAAATTCTGCCCCGCGTATAAGTCAACCCCCTAACTTTCAACTTCATTTTTTGGACTAAATTTCTTGACTTATACGCGAGTATATACGGTAACTCAATTTATGTTGCACCTCATAAAATGCCAAACACTTGTAATACTTGTACTGATTTTGTACACATTTGATTTTTTTTCCTTAAATATGATTGTATTTTTTAATAAAATTTTTTTAAATATAAGTTGAATACACAGCTTCTAGCCTGAAAATTTATTTAAAAAGTAATGAAAAAAAAGTTAACTTATAAAACTAGTAAATAAAAAGCAGTATTTGTAATTTTGATAGATTAAACTTTTCTTAAGAATAAAAATTCTTTGACTTACATGATTGTTGCTACTTTGCTGTATGAGCCCTTCAGTGCTTGAATGGTTAATAGTTTTAATCATAACAATTTGGAGCCTCTTAAATATAACGTATTTCTTTGTCAAAGCCCAGCTTTTTGCAATCTTGGTTGATTAAGCAGGGACTTAAAAAGTTGATAGGAAAAAGGGCAAATTTTTGCGTAGCTTAAATGCCAAGAAAATTAGTCAAACTGATTGAATTAATTTTAAGGGATACCAAGGCCTGTTACAATTCTACTTAGTGAGCTCCCTGAAGAATTTGATATTAATGCTGGAGTTCAACAGGAAGAGGTTTTTTTCTCTTAACCCATCACTTCAGTTTTTTTTTCTCCAAATAACAATATTTTTCAAAATAGCAATATATGTACACACAAAAACAAGTACATTGTTTTTATATAAGTAAGTCAGGAGCATTTCTCATGAACCCTGCAGCTGTTTGGTTACATTACGTCCATGGCACTTAATGCAATTTTCTTGGAAAACAACTAAAAACCAAGCCCACTGCTTTGAGAAAATATTAATTTTTCCTATCTGGGAGGGATAATTAACCCCCCTAAATGTTGGGCTTGAAGCTACTCAAAGCAGAGATGGTAGGATGATGTATTAGGAGACCTTTAAGTGATGAAAAGCCAATATTCAAAAGGTTGTTGTCAAAAAGTTTTGTTAAGAGCAAGAATCTGAGAGTGTCACGCCTGTGATTCATGACGTCTCAGATTTTTTCCAAAAAATTACCAAATGTTTATTATCTTATTGAAAGATTAAATCCAGAATGTTTTGCTCTAAAGTTGAGTTGTTTAGTTTCTATGGACCCCTAAAGGTGAGGGTGCGGCATCAAAAATTAAGCGGATTTTCAAGACATGGAAGTTGCTGTGAGCCAAAACTCTTACCAGGAACTGTTGAACTCCAATTTTTGTTTTGTATATGGAATATAGAAGGTTGAAACTTTACAAAATGAATGTTAAATTTGTGGTAAGTTGTTGCCGTAAGGTCAGTGAAGGCCCTCAAAACAAGGCATTTTTGACGTTTTTTAGCGTTTTTGAGTTCCAAAAACAGTTTGTACATTTCAGTTGGCACGGCAAAAGTAGTGTTGTTTGAAAGACCAGTGTAAGCACTTTAAAACAATATAAATAACCGAGGAAAGTTCAACATGCTTTTAGTTGCGTTAGGCCGAAATATGAAAAATGTCATATTTTACCGATATTCAAACGGCCTTACCTTCCTCTGCCAACAACATATTGAAAATTTTTTTTTGCCCATGTCATAATCTATTCTTTGTCTTAACAGAACAGTTGAGTCCTTTGAGGCGAAATGAAATTTTTTTTTATAAAAAATGTTTTTTTTTTTCCTGTGCATTTTTTGTAAAAAACATTTTCACATTTCGCCTCAAAGGACTCAACTGTTCTGTTAAGACAAAGAATTGAGTATGAAATTCGCAAAAAAAAAATTTTCAATATGTTGTTGGCAGAGGAAGTTATGACTGTTTGCATATCGGTAAAATATGACATTTTTCATATTTTGGCCTTACGTAACTAAAAGTACGTTGGTTATTTATACATTGTTTTAAAGTGCTTACACTGGTCTTTCAAACAACTCTACTTTTGCCGTGCCTACTGAAATGTACAAACTGTTTTTGGACCTCAAAAACGCTAAAAAACGTCAAAAATGCCTTGTTTTGAGGGCATTCACTGACCTTACGGCAACAACTTACCACAAATTTAACATTCATTTTGTTAAGTTTCAACCTTCTATGTTCCATGTACAAAACGAAAATTGGAGTTAAACAGTTCCTGGTTAGAGTTTTGGCTCACAGCAACATCCATGTCTTGAAAATCCGCTTAATTTTTGATGCCGCACCTTCACAATTAGGGGTCCATAAAACTAAACAACTCAACTTTAGAGCAAAACATTCTGAATTTGGCCTTTCAATAAGATAATATACATTTGGTAATTTTTGGGAGAAAATCTGAGAGGTCATGAATCACCTCATAATGCTAGGCGTGACAGTTTCTCAGATTCTTGCTCTTAATCAAAAGAATTTGTAATTTGCTAAATCATTTATCAATTTTTAAACATAAATAAGAAACAAAATCAACTATTTCATTCTATGCAAAATATTTAATACAATTTAAGCATATTTAGGAAGTATTAAATTTATACATTCTTTAAAATAAGTATTTTATTTTTAGTAAAATTTCGAGTGGAATTTGCAAGGTCTTGGGAATAGTTGCAAAGATTGATGATAAGTATTTTGATGACTCAACTAAATTGCTTGTTGCAAATCATGTGAGCATTTTAGACAGAATGGCTGTGAATTCTGTCATTCCATGTAATATAGTAAGTAATTTTAGTTTTGTTTCTAAATTGGAATGTAAATTTACGTAAGACATTTTTTCCTTGTACTAATTTCAGTTAGTACAAGGACTTGTACTTATAAATTTCATATTTTTGATTATTAAAGTCCATCATGCATTTTATGATTAAATGTTTGAATTGAACTTAACAATTTTAGCTTTGAGGTGCATGAAATCAGTTTTAAGACTATCAGTACCGTATTTTTGGGTAGATAAGCCGCACCACCGTATACTCCGCACTTCGCAAAATTCGGGAGAAAAAAATGTGTTTCATCAGATACGCCGCATCGGCGTATAAGCCGCATAAAACTTTGTCAAAAATCATCGTTTGGATTCCTGACATGTTGGTTATGGTTGATGTTTTTTTTTCTTAATTTATTCCACGTCTTTATGGGATCTAGGAGAATAAAATAACATCTGAATAAGCAGAAATGCTATCACCTTTTTCAAAATAGATCTTTTCAAGTGCGTTGCAGTTGTGGTTTGTTGCAGTTGTGGTTTTCCATGTCACTCTAATTTGTTTTGTTTTTAAGCAATAACTAAACATAACATGAACTTTGAAAAAACAAAAACAAAAAAAAGACAAAAAAAAACTTTTACATTGTATTAGCCGCCATGGCGTATAAGCTGCAGTAGTTAAAATTCAGCTTTTAAACACGTATAAGCCGCAGCTTATCTACCCGAAAATACGGTATACCAAATTATATATGTGCAAATGAGTTTTGTTGGTACATTACACACACTTTTACTTCCTTTTATAGACAATAGTATTTGCTCAAAGTATCAAACTATTTATTTTTTATCATTGAAGAAGGGACTACCTTAGTTCTGAAAATACTATAAAAATGATAAAAGGATAAATGAATGAACTGACCTTACTCAATGATAAAAGGATAAACTGAAGTTCTTTGTTGAATGAAGCATTGATACATGTTGTGAAGAGAAAGATTTACTAACTCTAAATTATTTTCTAAAACTCTTGAATGTATGAAATTCTTTGAAAGTTGAACATACATGTTTTGAATTGTCTTTATGAACTATTCATTTTAAAAATGAAATGTAGACAGAAAGTATTGAACTGTACATAAAATATAAAAATTTTGAATTATTTAGATTACAAATAATTTTCAAGTGGATGCTCATGCTTTTTTCTTTTGGAGAGATGTTGATATTAGTCAGCTGAGAGAACCACAAAGCAGTGATATTAGAATCCTTCAGAAGAACATTGAAGGTATTATGAAGCATTTATGAAAAATTGTATGTGTATAATGTTTGTTTTTAAAGAGTACTTTTGTAATATTTTTTCTTTAGATTCAACTATACCCTCATTAAACTTCCCAGAATGTGCTACAACAAATGGCAGAGTTGGTATTCTTAAATTTCATCCAACTATTTTTTCATTGAATTTACCTGTTCAACCTGTAAGTTTTATTAAATTTTTTTCTATAATACAAATTTATACAATGTTTAAAAATTTTTAAGACCGTTATTTATAATACTGTTTTTTGGCTGATCCAGAAAATGTATCAATTCTTTGGGGGAAAAAAAGAGGGAGATAATTATGAAGTTGTGAAATTTTAAATATCAAAATCAACATGTGATCTTTATTTCAGGAAATTGGCAATATGACTGGTAAAACTCTGGTATTTTACTTTGACACATTACAATAATAATAATAATAGTAAGTAAAATAATCTAAGATTGCAAAAATAAGAATGAAATTAAAATTACAAAACAATTTCGATATTTTTCTTTACTGAATCTTAAGTTATTTTTACTCTTGACTAGAGTAGAACAACAGACAGAATTTAATGTATGCTTTTTTAAAAACTGATACCAACGATATATTTTGTCTTAGCCTAAATATTGATTCTCATTTTCCGCAAAAAATTTCCTCTTTTTCTTTATTTGTTTCTATACTACCTTTTAGTATATTGACATAGTCAGCAGTGGTTAAAATAAGAGTTGGTTAGTTTTACTTATTTTTTTATTGAAGTATGCCATTTGAAAAGCGGGAAGACTGGGCTATTTTTAATGTATGATCTTCAGCCATACCTTTTTCAGAGAAATGTTCCAGTTTGCAGAGTTTCATTTCCCTTCTTTCTCCATCCTCTTGCTCCATGCTAGGACTCCTGGGACATGTCTCCCAGTGCGCCCTCATTGTAGGTTGTTGTGGAATGGCCTGGATCTTCTATTTAAAACTTCCACTAAACTGAATTTTCACTATTGATGAAGCATTTTTTCAAAAAAGTTCATCTTTTTTTGGAGAGGGGGAGGGGGTGGAATAGGGGACTTGCCAGCATCAAGCTTTTCTGGAAAATTGTGTGCAATTTTTGCCATTTCAATCCTTTTGAAACTAAAAAAATTCATCTATTTTAAAAGTTGAAAGCTATTTTAACCTAGTCTACCTTAATTCAGCTTATTTTTATTTTAACACTTAAAAAAAGTTGAGTTATGTTATTGAATGATTGATTACAGCAATCAGTTCCAATATTTGCCGAGTCAACAGCTACAAATATCTGTTCTTTTGGATCACATGTGGGTAAAAACATAATATTAGGTGCAGCGTAAGATCTAGCGGGGAGTAAGAAGAGGCCCTTGAACTGAGTGACAGCTTCTAAGAGGCGGTAAATTTACCCTATTTCCATTTTGCTCAATATTATAAATCGAATGTTACATTCTAGAACTTCTTATAACAACTGCGAAACTGACTTTGTCAAGCTGGTACAGTCTGTTCTGCTAAGATGACCTCCATCACTAACAATGTTTACCTCTTTCCTCAAGTAATTAGAAGGGTAAATTATGCTGAATTAAGTTATGTTACTTGGTCTTTGCAGAAGTATTCCAACGCAAATCTGCTAAAATTACCTTCTCCTATTACCCAGAAAAGAGGTAAATATTGTCAATGTCAGATGCCAATTTACCAGAAAGATCGCTATAGCAATCTTGTTCGAGTCGTAGCCAATAATCACCTCTCCAAGCAGCCACTGGCCTTTTTCGTTTTCTCTCCTTTGCTTTGGTTCCCAAGATACAAGCATTTTATTCAATTGTTACAAATTTAGCCAAATGTTCATAACTTGGTTCCTGGAACACAGATTACAACTCACAACTAAAATAATTATGAAGTAAAATGACAGCAATTCATAGTTTGTGCTTGAGATACATCTTAAGATAATGTGCAGCTCACTGGTAGAAAAAAGTTTTGTCGCCATTGCCCTAGCTTTATTGTGTAGCAATCTATATGTTATATTCTTGTTTTTTTTTTTTTTTTTCTTAATTTTAATTTCAGCTGAAGTTTTTGGCATTTAAGTAATAACATTGTTTCAGTACCACAAAATATCACTTTAGACCAAATCTATATTTTCAACAGCAAAAGTTTTCCAAAAGCAGTTCATCAACCCAGCAAACAATGTATGTTCTTAAATATAAGTATATTTCTTCTCAAAATAAGTTAAACCTTTAATAATAATATCAAACACATTTGCTTTTATTTACTTTTGTAAATAAATGTCTTATGCTTCTGATATAAATAGAGGAATGATTTAATTTTAGATTTAAATAACATTTTTAGAGTTTTATTTCATTAAAAATCTGCCTAAAAGCAAATATTTTGTCTGTTAAGTCACGTGAAAGTTGTTTCTTCCATCCCTACTTGTTCAAAAATACCCTTCCACTTTTGGTTTTAAAAAAGTTAGTTTCATTTCATTAATATCTTCATTTTAGTAGTTCTGTTTATTTCTTGTATCAACTTGTTTCTAGAATAAGTTATTATGCATATTTATTTTCAGAACAAAATTGTGGCTTAAAAATCTAGTGCTAAATCTGAAATTTAATTTTTTTTTAATTTCTTTTCAAGATTTCAAATCACACTAATATTGTCTTTTTTTTACAGTTACTAATAGAAATAACCCTATCTTCTTTTGTGAATGCTCATTCTGTAAGTATTTTTTGCCCTAATGAACAAAAAGAATTGCTTTAACATTTTTTTTCTTCTTGAATGAGGTCCATATTTAAACTGAATATGTTATTCTGAATTTAAAAGCTCTTCATAAACGTGCAGTAGTTTTATGAACTGATTACATCTGGTAAGTATTTAATTTGTGCAGTAATGAATTATTTCCTTGGAAAAGAAAATAACATTTATTGAAGTAGTTTAAATATTTTTGGAGGAGAATGTCTCCTCCCAAAATATTCAATTTGTAGAGGGTGATAGTCCCTACAATCTCAGAAGAGTTTTTTTTCATCTTTCATTTTTGAAGGCAAATTTTCCTTATGTTTTAATAAAAAAACATTCTTTTGTAGTGTTTTTACAGTTATGCAACCAAAAAAATGCAAATTACTCATTAAATAGCATGTTTTCTGAAAAAATTATAAGTTAAGATAATTATTATTATTATTTAATTAATTTATTATTATTGTACATTTCAAAGAAGAGTCAAGAAGTATTATTTTTTGTTTTCCCCCCTTTTGTTGCAAAAAATAGTCGAGTCTTAATTCTCCAAAGTTAAAATAAAAATAATTGTTTTGCATTTTTGTCATGAAAGTAAAAGAATTTTTTTCTTTCTAATGTGGCGGCGCTTTGAGCTTTAGCAGACCTAGTGCGAGCCTCCCATACAGCATCCAGTCTTTCATGTAGCCAACAAACAAAAAATTAAAATGTTGAAATTCTTGAAAACTGCATTTTATAAAGAGAACTATTGAAAAATAAAAGAGTAATTCATACAAATCATAGTTTTGATACACTTTGCATTATTTTAAATAATTTGCTGTGCAATCAATAGGATCAAAATTCTAACAAGGTGGAATAGGTACCTGCATAAGATAAATTTAACTCTGAAAAAACGTTTTTACTATTCCTGAGAGGAAATATCAGAACCCCCTCCCCTCTCTAGACAACATGTTTTTATTATTATTTTAATTATAATTAGGAAAATAAAAAAAATCTGAAAACAGTAATGAATTAGTCAGGGATATCGGTAGGAATCGTCTTGAAGACGTCGAGTGATTTGAAGCTTTTATTTGAGGTTCAAAAACCTAAATATAACATTGCTTCTTTTAAGGGATAGATTGCCACAGATTTCAGGTCAACCTATGGATGACTGGGAGCTAAATTTTGCATTGATCCTATTCTAGCATTTGGAGACTATCAGTTATGAAGGTTTTTGTTCTTTGATAACTTATTTATTTCTTTCTTAGTGGCTCTAAACATGGTGGTCCAATTTCATGTATTCACTCTTGTAGTATAATATGCACAATGTAATCATGTAAATACATATGTATTTTGTAATACATATGTATTATAAGTGTAGAATAATAATCATTTGTTTATATTTTTAAGGGAAGTTGGGGTTCAAAAACTTAATGTAGTTATTATAATAAAAAGTACCTAAAATAGTATGAAATTCACCCAGCAAAAGTAGGCATTAATTAAGATTTTAGCAGGTGAAAAATACCTTTCACTTTGCAAGTACATGATGCAAGCATGAGGTAAAATACTGGAGTTTTCATACCAGTAATTTCATCTCATGGTTGCTTTATTAAAATGTTATAACCTTATTAAAATCGGTGATTAGTGTTTAGAGTAGGGATTTACGAGAAAATCTCAAACTGGATTTTGTATTATACAGGATTATCTTTTTTTTTTTGCATTTTACTTAATCTGGCACTTCTCAAATTATAAACATACTTATATTCAAATAATTGCCTCAAGAGTCTTAATTGTGGACATTTGAAATCATAGTTGTGGTGTCTGACTTACTAAATATTATGTATCGCCATGAACCAGTAGTGTATATTCACATTTTTGCTGTTCTAAATGTTTACAATTTACACATGATATCAAGATTTCTAAAGGTAGCAAAATATTTTTTACCCTTTGCCTTAAAATGTGGTTTATTTTGAAGCCTTATCAACCTTGAAAGCTTTTAACTAAACATTCAAATGTTTTGGAGACTAGTTATTCCATGAATTAAGAAAATAGATAAACAATTTTCAAGATATTATATTTATTCACAACAAATAAAGAAATCCTTTTGACCATTCAGCTTTAAAAAAAACCCTTCATATCATAGACAAAATCTTCATTGCACCCTTCAGGGTATTCCCACTAGGTAACTTTGTCCTTTGCACTGTTGCTGAAGGTCCTAAGGTTTGAGAATAATTGAATTTTTTTAACCGTTAGCATATCAGCTAATAAGAATCTTTGAAAACCATTGTAATTTCTACTGAATTTAAGCAACATAATCCTGTGTTACCATTTACTTATTAATTGCTATTTTTTCCACTATAAAATACTATACTAATGTAAGTGGATTCTAATGGTTTATGATTTGTTGAATGTTATATGACATACAAAGAATGGCAAATTTTTCATGTAAAACCATAACACAAACTGTCGAGCAACAGCCATGGAAACAATGTGCTTTGTTGTTATTGTTGCTAGTCTAAACTCAACTGAGTACTTGATTTTTTCGAAGTAATATTTGATGTGGGCTTAGTATTGTCCATATATGCAGTTGCTCACAAAAGTGTTTGTACACCTTTGTACACCACCCAAGTCATCCGTAAACTCAGTTTAAACTCAATGGAACATAATTGGAAAAACTGGAGGTTAGAGTGCAAAAATATGATTTTAAAACAAAAAGCTAACTAAAAACAATATAATGATTGAAGAGTGACTGAGCATGGGCCAAAAAAACTAACGAAATCTATTCCAAGGCGTTTAAAAGCTATTGTAGATACTAAAGAATAACCTACTAAATGATAAAACAATGAAAAATTAGATTATTTACAACTATGTAAATGTTTTTTTAAAGTGTACGAAGAGTGTTGTGAGATAAATATCATGAGACTTTTATTTTTCTTTTTAAAATATTTCATGTAGTTTTGTTAAGAATAGATCATAGATCTTACTATTAAACACCCATTCCAAAATATTAACTTTAATTAACGTAAAAGTTTTGTTTCATTTTGAAACTGGTAAGTGTACGAACACTTTTGTAAGCCACTGTAGGTCTTTATCATTTTATTATACTAAGATGGATGTAATGTGATTTATTTAACTCATTTATGTTTTGATTTTGTTAAATTATTTTTTTCTTATGTTTGTAGTGTGTTCTTGGAAGTTCAGCTTGGTCAGATATGTTCTGGTTATTTTTTTTCCCAAGTTCAATTTTTACATTGAAGTGAGTATTTTCTATAGTAACTTCTGGGAGGGGGGAGGGGAGTATCAATTTATAGAAAGTGATTTAAAACTATATTGTAAAACAAGCTTCTGTAAAAACTGTATAGGACCATATTTATATTATACATATATATATGCAGTTGAACCTGTCTATCTTGAATGTCGAGTGTTCAGAAAAAAAAATCAAGAAAGACAGGTTTTGAGACTAAGAGGTTTTGATTTTTGTATTTAAAATAAGCGAATATGAGTTTTTTTCAGCTATTGCATACACTGTTAGTGTACAGAATAAAAATATAATATGAAAAATAAGTAAATAAAATGAGATAAAAATGCATAAAAAAACATAATACAACATTTAAAATGATTTAATATAATACAGCTAACAGGAACTTCATTTTCATGACAGTTTAAACCATAAAATCAAACACTCGTCTAAATCGGTAAAAGTGCATTTTCTTACTTTTTGAACATTTTTATTGCCTGTCTCCAGCTCAACTTTGTTTTTTATTATAGTCTAGAGAGTGCTTGGCGGGATATTAACTCCTTAAGCAACATCAAATTTTTTCATTATTGGATTTTGATCTAGAAAATCTAGAATTTTTCTTTTCTTTTCTATAGGAAGAACATTTAGTTTTCTCTTCCCAGATGCCATAGTTAGCTCAAAATACGTAGAAACCACTCTGCTATGGGAAAATTGAAACAAACCAACAGGAAAACGTTGACACCAAAAACAATTTCTCATTCCAAAACTGGTTCTACCCTCCACCCCCTCTTTTGTTTCACACAAAAAATAACACCACCACGTGTGCTTTGCGTCAATTTGAAATGACACGCTTCATTTTTTCTTACCCCATAGTATTAGAGGCAACTATCCTTGTAATTTGCAGTTGTGCATCCAGTGTTTTTACTGTGCATTCCCTCTGTCCGTTCTCCCCCCCCCCGACAATAGCTGGGCATTAGCCCCCATTTTTCCATTTCATTTAGAGCTAATCTCCTGTCCACTTGTGACCTTTAAACAGTGAAAAGAAAACATGGTCGTATTTCAAATTTCTGTAGCAGCGAATTTCAAACTTTGAGAAATGCAGGTTTAACAGTTGAAGCATTAGAGAAAAACGGGGAGAAGTATGAGAAATTAATCGATATTGCTGCGAAAATTAAAAAAATTGAGATAGGCAGTTTTTTTTTTTGAGATACACAGGTTTCCAGATGAACAGGTTTGACTGTGTGTATATATCTAATATATAAAATTCTCGTGTCACAGTTTTCGTTGCCATACTCCTCCGAAACGGCTTGACCGATTTTGATGAAGTTTTTTGTGCTTATCCAGTATCTATGAGAATCGGTCAACATCTATTTTTCATCCCCTAAATGTTAGGGGTAGTCCACTCCTAAATTTTTTTTGTTCGCACATAACATCTGATCTACTGAACTAAAACAATATGTGTTATCGTAAATCCTTACTTCAATGAGCGACCCGATGGTCAAGTGGTTAGGCGCGTCAGGTTGAAGTTCCTGATGGAATGAGATCGAATCCAGGTCCGCAAGGGTGTTTTCGAACAGCTGCATGTTTTTTTTTTTTGAATGATTTCAATGATTGTAATGTCCTTATGCAGGTACATACCCTCATGGGAATCTACCCCATATTTTTTTATAGTACAAAATGACAGTTTTGGTCGGATCTTCGTTAAAATTGGCTATGGGGTCCTTCGATGCTGTAGAATTTTCTTATGGACGTTTGTGCCATTTTTAGGGGCTTTGAATCGATTGTGGCAATAAATGGTTTTTGATTTGCGGCACTTATATTATTTTTTCAAAAATTATATACACTATCAATTATATTATGTTAATTTTTGTACCTTTATAAAATTCTGTATTTTATATCTTGCATTTACGTCAAATTCAAGGTAAAATTAAAAGTCAAAAATTCTGAAGAAGATAAATATATGTTAAAAATTAAAGTAACTATTTTTGTGATTTTCATATTGGTTGTGACCAAAAAACATCATTACAAACAAATAAAATGTATCAAACACCATGAGTGTTGAGTTATTAGGCAAAATCTGCTGTATAAAGTTTTTTTTCACTGCTAGAGGGGGGGGGGGTATGAACGACCATTAAAGTCAAATTTTTAAAAAATAAAGGTGGGATCTCCAATTATCTTGCTTCGTAATTTGAACTGTGCAACGGTACGCGATTAGTCATTCAAAAATTAATGAAAAACGTGATCGAAGCCAGGGTTTTACCTGGCAAGTTCAGAGGTGAAAATATACCCATACCACGGATTCCTATTATACCTACAGATGTGCCAATTCAATTCAAACGTATTCAGTTTCCGATTAGATTAGCATTTGCAATGACTATCAACAAATCCCAAGGTCAAACGATCTCTGTTTGTGGCTTAGATTTGAGAACACCATGTTTTTGACACGGACAATTATACGTGGCATGCTCTCGAGTGGGTAAACCATCCAGTTTGTTTGTGTTAGCTAAAGATGGACTAACAAAAAATATTGTTCACGCTATAGCATTAAGAGATTGATATTGTTTAATAGTGTTACTGTCGTAATTGTTTAATTAATGATATATAATTTTAAGGAATAAATTATAATAACTTAAAAATAATGTTTGCCTTTTGTTACTTTTATATTCCCTCATCGTTCACAGCGCTCCATGCTTATTTCACGCATATACCACATTCTTACATACATACAATATACACATTCTACCATACATACATACATACTTACAATAAGTAAGCTATTTTTTGTCAACACTAGAAATTACTAGGAAATTATTTGTATGGCAAAACAACGTTTGCCGGGTCAACTAGTATATATATATATATATATATATATATATATATTCTGAAAAGTTGCTTGTGCATTGTTTCTATTGTTGTGATCGCAAGAACAATTATTCATATGCATCATTAACAGTAGAAAAAAGTATCTTTTTGCACAAATTCACCCCTGAACAGAGTTCCCAAACTCTATAAATCTATTTTAAAACATTTCTTATTTTTACAATGTATGCAAACTCTTTAGTGAAAAAAACACAACTACCTACTACAAAAGTCAAATCGTATCTGTTCACTTTTTATTATTATGAAAATTGATGATAATGAGGATGAACATCCAGAACAGAAATAATTTTTCTTTGCAATGGAAGATATATGTATATATATATAGATGTATGTATAGTGATATTTTCTCAATGTTCAATATGATAGGCAATGTGATTGTCCAGCTTGATTCTACTTGGTGGGGTTAATTAAAACAAAAAATACTATTAAAAGATATTTTTCAATATTTTAATCATAAAGTAGTAATTTATTTTCAGCATATAACCAATTTGTATTCACTTGTAACATTGTATATATTTGAAAATGCATACATTTCCATGTAAAGGCAGAGAATTTTTGAAACTTTTTTGAAATTAAATCGGCTCATCAAAGGATCGAATTTTGCAAAAAGTGTTGGCACTTTGATGCATGTGCCAGTGATGAATAGTACACTAAATACAGTAACCCCTTGTAACATCGTGCCTCGTTATGTCGCTCATTCGGATATATCGAGCTTTTCCATCATCTCTCAACTAATTATTATTTTTTAAAAAATTGCTTTACATTTGACATCACTGAGAAAAATTATATTTTTCAGAAAAAGGACTTTTCTTCTTTTATTATTAAAATAAAATATTTTTTCCATTCATCTAAATTTGTAGCAGTTTAAGCTGCAACTTTTGGTGCATATCCCACCATAACAAGATGAAAATATTTTTAAGTATTGTTTTTAATTTTAAAAGAACAATTGATATAAATTTTGTTCTTATAAAGCAAATTGTCCTTTTGTGATAATGTAATTAATTTCTTAGGTGCTATATTTTTAATTAGGTGCACATGGCATTCATTTATACATTATTTGAATCATTACTTTTCATGGCCTCGGTTATGTCATGTTTTCAGATGTATTGTACTTTTTTTTGTTGTCTCTAGATAAACCTAATAGTATTGTAGTGCCGAATAAAGTGCTTCGTGCTTGTTTTTTTATTTAAATAAATTTTAAATAATTGTTTGGTTTTTGATTTATTTTTCAAACCAAATTTTTCTTGTATCAGAGCTAAGACAAAATACAGAACAGTCATGCTGTTATTAGTAATTTATTTGTACCCAATCACCGGTAGCTTGAAAATGATAGATAAAATATTCCCTAGCTCAGGTTTAAATCAAACAAAAAATTAAAAAAAACTAAGACTAGCACAAATCGGGAAATTGAACTATAGACTGGAAACTAATCAACAAAAAAAAAAAAAAGAGATTGCTTTAGATAGGATTATCAGTGTTCAAATTATTGCCATGTAGCATGTGACGTTTAACTTGACGGGGAATTGATTGGAAAATATACCAACCATTTTATAAGCGTGAAAATATTCTCGCCCTGATAGCAAGTTGTTTGAACATGACATATATTTTTTTTGTTAACTTATAAATGGATTTTGAGTTTTAGTTTACTAGTAGAAGAAAAAATCTGCTTTTGACTCATAAGAAGATCATCCTCTATGTGGAAATATAAAATATATTTTTAAATATTTGTGTTCTCACTGATTTGAATTTTTTCTTTTCCCCTCATATTAACCTTTTGGATCCGGGCTGTTTTTTAGAAATTTTTCTTTCGACCCAGGTAGTACGACAGTTGAACCACATATTTCTTTTCCATTGAAAACAGAAGATATAAACTGTCGTACCAGACGTATGAAACCTTGAAAAAATCCCTGGCTCCAAAGGGTTTGAGTGAAAATCTCAACCTCGTCCTCTAAAAAAAAGACTTACGGTACAGCTTGTGTACCGCCCGGCTCCTAAAGGTTAAGAACTTTCCAAAAAATAATTTTTTCCCCACATTTTTCGAATTATTCAAAGAATTAACTTCTCAGTACTACGAACTTTTTCAAGTTCTCCTGAACAGCAAAAGTTGTAATTTTTTTTTTTTTTCATATTCAGAAAATCTTATTGTAATACATTCAGAGACTATTAATGATTGTAAACTAAATTTCAGCGCATTTAATTGGCTCAGTAGTTTTTTATGAATTTTTGCATAGATAATTAGGCTTAACTTCGAAAAGCACCTGGTCCCGTGCAAACGTTTGCATGTGAAGTGAATGGGCCGGAAAATGCACTTCTTTCTTTTTCGGCTGGTCCTAATCCAGTTAAGAAAAATCTTAAAGAAGACCAAGATTTTCATTCAGAAATGACTTTATTTTTATGATCATTTAAAAGCCAGTAAGATTCTTTTAAAAAACATTTATGTGTTAAATATGAAACCATAAAACACTAATAAGATTTTGGTGCATTAAAGACAGCATTTAAGTTGAAATGCTTTAAAAAACTTTGAAATTTTGTAATCTTTAATAGAGTTTTACCAAGCATGATGAAAAATCCTGAAGAATCGGTGAATGAATTCAGCAAGAGAGTACAGCAAACTATGTCAAATGCTTCGGGGTTAAGTTCTTCCATCTACACATTTGCTGATAAAGCAGAACTAATAAAACGATTAAGGACTTCAAGATCGTCACCAGGTAGTACTTTACTGAAAATAAAACTTCATTGCTTTGAAAATTTTTTAGGTAATTTAACCCTACACTGCAGGATTTTTTATTTTTCTTAGAAAAAAATATATGTGTTTGTCAATGTAATAAGAAAACATGGAAAAATATTAAAAAAAATTTAACTCTAAATTTTTACCACTTTCTGATTAAAAATAGTTTTGTTGCCAAATGGCTACACCATGCATTCAACAGATAAAAATAATTTTAAATGATAGTCTTGAAATTAGTTTTTTTTCGTAAAAAAATAGAGGAATTGAACATTTGGTGCACTGTACTCTTTTAATCCTTTACATTTTGACATTTTACATCATTGTTTATTTGTACTGTGTTCTTTCCGATGATCAATTCTGTCAAATCTGATATCTTTTGAAGGCTCTCTCGCTCAAGCTTTCTTTTTTTTTTGGTTTGTAACTAGTTCCTTTGTATCTAATGGTCTCCTTCTTCTTTATACACTTTTATTAACTTCACATGTGAGTTTTTTTGTATGTATGTATGTATGTATGTAACTCTGAATAAAAGATAAAATTTACGTTCTTTGCAAATATAAAAGTAAGATATTTACTATTTTTTTTAATACTAAAGGCTAAACTGTATTGCATGCTGATGTATTATAAGTGCATGTAAACTTAAGTGCGGATATTCAGTAGTTTTGAAAATTAGAGGGAAACCCGTGATGATCAAAGCGCATTCCTATGTAAAAGCATATTTTTTAGTTTAACTGAAATCTGAAATGAACACGTTTTGAAGGCTTTTCCCTATTGAGTTTTGTTTGTTCACTCTGTTGAACATCAGCCAAGCATTGATAATTGCGAGGTCTAATAAACGGTAGAACAGCCGAAAGTACCACTTTTGGGTCCGCATGATTATTTTATACCTTCCAAAAAGAGAAAGAAGCTAGCGTGAAACATAAACAAAGCACATACTTCATGAACTACAGAGATGAATCAAAGTGTTCTCTGGATGCTTACTGCATAATGTTGTCAAATGGCTACATACATGTATTATGTCCTAGATTTTTTCCAAATAATGATTTTGATGTAAAACGCATTGAAAACAAAAGATAAATGTTTATTTTATTCATATTATTTTTTAAAAAGACAAAGAAAAATATTTCATTGTAAAAAATAATTTCAAAACTTGATAGTTTAAGTGATTTTAAAAGCTATCTATATGGATTCATTTAAGAGCATATAACAGACCAGTGCTGCCATGTATGGAGGATAAATGGTGATAATTGCTTTTAATATACCCAATACTTGCTTTTTATGCATTGAGTTGCCTTATGACTACATTCTGCTATTCAAAAGGAGGTCAAATTGTCCATGTATCCAATTGGCAACACCATGCAGTGTAGGGTTAAAAGATTTCTTTTTGATATTCAACATCATATTGAATGTCACGCTAGTCACTAGGCTGTTGGGAGAGCTGTATATCCAAAGGCAGTAGTATCTGCAGATGTTGGTCTAGTAATTTCACATGTTATTGAGAGAGATTAAGTGGGGGGGGGGGGCGGCTCAACAAGTGCTTTTCCACTCTCTCCAGTGTGGCACTAAGTTTCAATGCCACCAAATGAACAGGAAAGGTTTTATCACACTTTTTTGATTTTACAAACCAAGAAACCGTACGATAGTGCAATTAAGAAAATAATTAAATAAGTAGTAATCAAAAGCACATCGTGAAAATGTGTTGAACGCATTTATTATTTGCCCTTGTGACTGTGTTGTCAAAATTTTAAAGAAAGGTCGCCAAATTTAGCGAGTACTGGCAGACATATTTCACATGATAGGTAGATAGATATCCTGCACATGCAGACAGTGAAATGGTGTGATCATTTTCTCAACCAGTCTTAATTTACTGCCAATATACTACACTGCCAATAGCATATTCGTAAAATATTCGAAAGAAAATGTTTTTTAGAGACAAAATTTAGCGCATTTAAAAAAGATGTGACCTAAAATTTTATGCTTGGAGATCTGGGTGTCAAAACAAAATTTTTGATCGCAAAATGCGACTATCGACCACTTATTTTTAACAGATATTTATTGCAGTCTCAGTTGAAGTAAATTAATAAAATAGATGTTGCAGACAGTAAATTTTGAAAGGTTTGCTGCAATGCTGCTTTTTTTTTTTTGGCCTCATATACACTATATCAACAAAAGTATTAGAACACTTTCAAAAATTCGTATTTTTTAACAATTTCTCAAAAAATAAGAGATCAATTATCTCTGTAACATTTCTCCCATAAAATGTAGGCTTCGGCTGACATTTCCCATTAAAAATTAATTCGTTTGAGTCCTTGGACAGTGTTGAAAAATCCCTGACAGCACAATTGTGCTTTTCTTATATATGTATGAAAAGAACTAATAGTCTGAGATCCCACTGCAGTTTATCTACACTCATAGCGTACACTCATCACGTATATGTCAAATTAAAGCTGATTTTTTTCTGAACATGATGCACTATGTCCGCCTATGTAAAAGTGCCCGAAACCTATAGGCAGCCTGGCCTGAACAGGTCACATAAATGTAGTATTTCTGTACTCATGGCGTACACTCATGACTCATATATCAAATTAAAGCTAATTTCTTTTTTGAACGTGATGCACTAATGCTGCCTATGTAAAAGTGGCTGCAACCTCTAGGCAGCCTGGCCAGAAGTTTAGGGTTCAAAATTTCAAATGGTTATAAAAGACGGAAACATGGGTAGATTCTTTTGCTTTTTTACTAAAATTATTCTTAATGTGAGTACTTTGTCGAAAAATAATTGATGAACTTAAATTTCAAAAATTGCCAATACGGGGCGCTTTAGACTTTGTAGCTAAAAGCAACTACTTTTTACCGTTTTTTTTTTCGTATTTTCGTAATTGATTCGAAAATTTTAAACTCTAACTTAAATTTTGAGCCCAAAATATTAACTAATTTCCAGTTTTTAGCAATATTCGGACCAACTTTTGTCCTGTTTGTCTTGTGTTTTTCTACTTTTTAACTTGTCCTTTCTTGTAAAGAGATTATTAAAATCATCTGGCGATACTAATAATGTGAAAATAAAATTAAATGCAAACTTTCTGAGTTGTAAAATACAAATTTGTTTAAAAAAATGTTGGAAAATTTTTTTTTTCTTTTTTTTAGTTACAAAAGGGTTCATCTGATTTTATTTTAACATTATCAGGTGATTTTAATATTTTTTTTATATGAAAGGACTAGTTGAGAAGCAGAAAAACACAATTTTTGACGTTTGGTCCGAATATTGCTAAAAGCCGGAAATTAGTTGATATTTTGGGCTCAAAATTTAAGTTAGAGTTTAAACTTTTTGAATCAATTACGAAAATACGAAAACAAACGGTAAAAAGTAGTTGTTTTTAGCTACAAAATCTAAAGCGCCCCCTATCGGCAATTTTTGAAATTTAAGTTCATCAATTTTTTTTCGAAAAAGTACTCACATTAAGAATAATTTTAGTAAGAAAAAACAAAAGAATCAACCAATTTTTCTGTCTTTTATAACCATTTGAAATTTTGGACCCTAAACTTCAGGCCAGGCTGCCTAGAAGCAAGCGCGGATCCAGAAATGATCCAAGGGAGGGGCGATTGTTTTTTTTTTCTACTTGCCCCCTCCACTTTGTTTTACCACATGTTTATTACAAATGTTTTGGTCTTCAATTTCGAAAAAAATCCAGATCAGAACCCCGAATCCCAACAACTTCTCACAGTATCATCGCAAACCATCTAAAATTTTCTTTTTTGAACTTCAAAGTCGAAAATTTGCGGGAAAAGAGTCCCTCAAGGGAGGGGCTATCGCCCCCATCGCCCCTCCCTTGTATCCGCCCTTGCCTAGAGGTTGCGGCCACTTTTACATAGGCAGCCTTAGTGCACCATGTTCAGACAAAAATTAGCTTCAATTTGATATATGAGTCATGAGTGTACGCTATGAATGTAGAAATACTACATTCATGTGACCTGTTTAGGCCAGGCTGCCTATAGGTTTCAAGCACTTTTACATAGTGCATCACGTTCAGAAAAAAATCAGCTTTAGTTTGACATATACATCATGAGTGTACCCTATGAGTGTAGATACACTGCAGTGTGATCTTAGACTATAAGCAGTACAATAGCTCTTGTTTAGGTTAAAGATAACTCACCATCAGCTGTCTTAATTGCCTGAACTGTGCTAGGTTTCCTTTACATAAAATCTTAACAGTGAAATCGCTCTGCTTGGGACTCATAGGGTAAAAAATCTATACATTTAAGGTACAAAAGGAGGGGGGAGAGAAACAAAAACCTTTTTTGGCCACAATTCATTGTAAATAGCTGGGAATAAGCTGTCAACTTCAAAAACTTATTTGCAAACTGTATAATTTCACATATTTTGGGAAGGTAGATATTCAATTTATATTCCTGAAAATGTTAAAATTTTATGACTGCCCATTTCATTTTCCTGTTGTTGGCTCTAAATGCTCAGAATATTCTGTCAAACTATACTAACATTCATGATATTTTCTTTCGAAATGTTTATACATAGAAAAGGAATAAAATAAAAATATGAACTTCAATTTTTGGGCCTTAAAAACTGCTTAGCTTTCCTAACAGTTAGACTATGCTCGTTTAAATGACTATGCAGTTCAAATATTTTGGGATTTGTGACCAGAAAGGGTTAGCCTTGCTGTGAAATGCCTACATAATGTTTGTATAGTAATAACCATTTTCTCTATGTAGTTTCTTCCACTTCAACAAATGCATCTAATATTACTGCTCAAGTTCCTCATTCTTCTACAGATCATGATATGACTGCATTATTACAGAAACACTTCCATGCAAAGGTAATTTTTACTCCCTCAATTCAATCAAATAGTTAATAATTTATTAATTGTTAACTATTGTTGCAAATAGTTATTTCTAATTTTTTTTTTTTTTTTTGCCTTTTTCATTATTTTCAGCTTACATTAAACACTGCTGCGAAAACATTTGGCAAATCACCTAAAGAGCGAATGTTATCATATCAAGAACGAAAAACATTGTTAATTGCTGCAGCCAAAAGAAAATACATGGAAAAACAAGGTCTTCTATGAAATTTCTATTATAAATCCTCACTTGGATTAATATGTAAAATACTCATTTAAAACTTGATATTTATCAGATTTATGATAAGAACTCAAAGTATGTACAAATGGAAAAAAGGAAATCGTTTTTATAGATAAAATGTGATTTTTATACATTAACAACATATCCAAGTATTATATTTATCTCTTTTTTCTTTTTTTTTTGTGGCCAACAATCTTATGCATTAAATTTATTATTTAAAACTTGTTCACATGAAAGTTTATTTACGTCGTTCCCAACAAAAATTGAGAAAGTATTTTTTCCATTCTCATTTATATTACTCGTCGTCGACTTCACATTATATGGTTTTTGAGTGTCTGAAAAACATTCACCGCAAAAAATTTTTTAATGATACTTTTCCTTTTTCAAAACTGATAAAAGATCACATGCATAAGCAAAAACGTAAGTCTAAGATTCGACTTAGCTTGACCTACCCTCATTGAGTTTTCTCATAAGTTATACATAAAAATGTTGATAAAAATATTACTAACACAATGACATATGGCTACTTAAACAAAAGTGATTCATTTATAGGGTTGTCGCAATTGGAAGTTCCAGTAGTTGAGTAAAACTGCAGTTTCTCTGCAGGTATCATTAAATTTTGGAACTATCTGCAGTCTTTTTCGAAAATTAAAAGCAGATCTAAATCTCTCGCAAATGACACTTGTTCAGCAGAAAACTTGACATTTTCACAAGAAAATAATTATGTGATTAAGAAATTATGTACCTTGTAGAAGAATATGCTTTTAAAAAAATCTGCAAGAAAACTGCACTTTTCTGTAAAATTTCTTCTTTAACTTGTAGGTAACTGCAGAAAATCTGCCAAATTATTCCATTATTGAAATTTTAAAATCGAACAACCCTATAGGAGTACTTTTGCTTAGTCTGCCTTATACCATCGTGTCTATAATATTTTTATCTCCATTTTTATGTATAACATATTAGGAAACTTGATGAGGGTAGGTAAACCTAAGTCGAATCTTGTACTATAAAGAACAATGCTTTTCTTAACAAAGTAGTTGTATGCAATTAATGTTTCTATTAGTGTACTGTAAAAGTATTAATAGCACTTGAATTTCTCTTCTTTTTTTGAATTATAAAAAAAAATACAAAAACTGATTTTTGGTTTCAATTAACTTGGCTATACTTTTTTAAAGTATTTTTTCAAAGGAAACTCATGTGTCTAGTGTTTGTTTCCAATTGAGCTTGTTTACTGAAGTAAGTGCTTTAAAATGTGATAAAAAAATTAAAATTTTTCTTAAATGTTTTAAGGAGCATAAAAGTTATCTATTTTATGTTATGATTATGTTCGAGAAATATCAAGTTTTGCAGTTTTTCAGTTATCGTTCTTGTTAGTATGTTTAATGATTGATGTGCCAAAAAATATGAATCACAAACATATGTCACACTGAAAAATGAAAATGCTGCAATTTTTTCTTTTGAAAAAATAATTACAGTAGTCGAATTTAAAGTGTGGTGAAAAAAAGTCGAGTTATTGAAAATGGAAACTAAGCTACAGAATAAAATATTACCTAGAAACTCATTACATTTATAATATGAGCAAATATTGATAGTATAATATATCAAGGGATTATTTATATGCTTGAAATCACTGACGTGTAATGTAATTTTATAAATTCAAAAGTTTGTCTAGGCTAAAACATAAATTTAATTTTAATGCTGAAATATAGCAATTTTTACGTACCAAAAAAAAATACATTTTAAGACAAAAATCTGTTAACAAATTTGGCTTCGAAGCAGAAATATGTTTGTTCATTAAATAGTCCTCATATACTTTTGATGCACCAAAGAAGGAGTGAGAAACATATTGACGAGATTCTATAAAAACGCACAATACATCTGCTGCTCTTATACCTTGAATCGAGGGTAATTAGACCTCTGGGTCAAGAGTTCTTCCTTCTCTTGATAACTAGAATCGTTTTTGCTATCTTCCCTAATGCACAATAAAATATGTTCATCAGTAGGGTACTCTGACTAAACTTCTGTCATCAACTGCAACAAAATCCATAGAATCTGTGTTTAAAGGACGCTCATTTTCTTTTTCAAAAAGCTTCATTCATTTTTAAAGTTATATCTGAGATTTTTAGATTCACTTTGTTCAGACACTTTTTAATGCAATGGTGCTGGTTTCTTTCTTTTTATTTGTACTAGTATTGAGGGGGGGGTGGTATTTTGACTTAAAGAGTTACTTGAGCGAGGAAAATCTCACGATGGTCATGAAATAAAATTCGACTTTTCAAATATTTTGGCTCGAAGAAATTCGGCTTATCAAAAATTCTTCACAGAAATTCTCCATTCAGTTATACAGAATAAAAGATTGCCTTTGGCTTGTTAAAGTTTTTGGCTCATCTAAGTTCGAATTAACATTGTTTCACATTATTGGTGCTCTAACACAGGGCTTCATAAACTTTTGTCATTCACGAGCCCATTTATGATTGCGAGTTTCTTGACGACCCCATACAAATATAAAAGAAAAATAAATTAATATTTTTTGATGATTTATTTATTAGGTAATAATATACATATACATATGAAAATCTATAAGTTTAGAATTCGTTTTGAAACATACAAAAATCTAAAATTAAAAATTGCACACAAAATTATAAAATTGTATTTATTGTAGTTTCAAAAATAAAAATGGATTCTGACCGTCTTAATTCTCTCGAATATATTCAAGTAGTTGCGTGGTAAGAATTAAATTAAAGTATAAGTAAAAAATTTAATGAGATGGATGTGCATGTTTTTTATTGCATAACAAATCAAATCTTGGTGGAATGTTTGAAACTGCTAGACATAAGACCTCTTCAACATTTTTTAAAGCTGAACAATATTGGGATTTAATATGTGTTAAAGCTGAGAAAGTAATTTCACATAAATATGTGGTGTTGAATGGCAGAAGTACAGTTAACGCCATATCAACTATTGTGGGAAATTCAGTTCTAGTTCCGATCCAGAATTCAGTCAAGGGCTTTTTTTGAAATTGTAGTTTTAAGTTTGAGTTACTCGAAAGCTCAGCAAATTCCTCTTGAGCTTTAAGTGACAGGTGATCAATCTCACTTAAGCCAATCCAAAACAGCCTCTGAATCCAAACTATTTTTTGGAAATCAATATTTAATTTAAAATATGTCCGGAACTGTGTTTCTAGCGCTTTTAAGTTTTCTAGCGCTACAAAGAGGTTGTCATTACCCTCACAATTTTAAAATGTAAAACCAAATTGAAGAAAAGACTCATCATATTTTCTTTTTCGCACAGTAGATGCCTTTTTTCCAATACTTTGTCCTGCCTGAGAAGAGTTTGTAGCATTACCATTCTTATTTAAGTTCAGCCATTTATCCATGTCCTAAAATTATTTTAATCCTAATTCACATTCACAATCAAATTCACATTACAGTCAGTGTAGGCTAGTTTACACAAGCGTTTTAGTCAATGAGAGTTACGGTCGCAGAGGAGATAGCAGTCGGTGGAGATTCGCGTTTGTTACCAAATGCTCGCCCTTTATCGGCCCTAAAGAGGAACTAAAAATTTCCGGCTTCTTTAGCATAGTCCCATTGATTGAAATGGAAAATTGTTAATTAGTTATGAATCTGGAACGACCCGAACCATCCACAAAATTAAAGATTTCCATAAGATTTAATTTGTTTTCCATTCACATAGGATTTCCCATTGCAAATATGCAAGTAAACAAACACTAGCCGGAACAAAAACGCACATGTTCACCTCAGTACAACCCCATCTATCGATGATTTCAAACGCGAGTAACTCAAAACCTTCAACAAATGCGCGTCTAGACGCTGCAAGTCCACTGTATTCCGCCAACTCTAGTGATGTTATAAAATGGTATATATATATTACACTTAGTCACAAAAGTAAGTATGCAGAGTGTTTGTGATGATGTAATATGAAAAAAAAAAACAGACTTACAATATTAGAGTTTTCAACTTAACGATTTATTTCGATTACAGCAATATTGAGCCTAATTACAGAATGAAAAATATTTAAAAAATACAAATATTTAATTAGCAAGATGAGCTTAACTTAAAATAGGATGTAATTTACATCATAAAAGTAAGTATGCAAACAAAAACAAAGACATTAATATTGCAAATTTTACAATTTTTCAAAAAAATTGGTAATTTGTTGGATAGCCTATATAACAGCTGTCAATATAGATGGCGCTGATTTTACTAAATTTTGAGTGACAGAAGATGGTATTTTCTGCCCTTCCCCCAAAGTTCTTTCTTTTAGATCCATTCTTAGTTTTGATCTCTTGCTTTCGAATTTGGCGATCAAGATAATCCCACAAGTGTTCAATAGGATTAAGTTTAGGTCACTGCGGTGGGGTTTTTAACTGTTTTCGCACGTGATATAGCAGCCATTCCCGAACAATCCGAGCAGTATGTTTGGGATCATTATCTTGTTGGAAAGGGAAGGATGTATCGAGTCCCAATTTAGAAGCACTTTGGCTTAGATTATTCTTTAAAGTAGTAATAGCTATATTGATTCATTATTCAGTCAATAATAACTAAATTTCCTACTCCTAAATTTCCTAAGAAAACCAGAAAACCATTGTTAGCAAAATGAATTGCAAAAAGAGAATATATTTTGAAAAAGGAAATGTAAAGCAGGACACAAATTTTTGGAATTCCGTGATTTTTTCGGATGAAAGTAAATTTAACATCTACGGGGTCAGATGGAAACCAAAAAGTTTGGAGGAACGCAAACGCAGCTCTAGAATCAAAGAACATGAAAGAAACTGTAAAACAAGGTGGTGGTTCGATTATGGTTTGATGCTGCATGGCAACAGCTGGAGTAGGAAATTCAGTTATAATTGACGGAATAATTAATCAATATAGCTATTTGAATACTTTAAGGAATAATCTAAGCTAAAGTGCTTCTAAATTGGGACTCGATACATCCTTCACTTTCCAACTAGATAATGATCCCAAACATACTGCTCGGATTGTTCGGTAATGGCTGCTATATAACGTGCGAAAACAGTTAAAAACCCCACCGCAATGACCTAAACTTAAACCCATTGAACACTTGTGGGATTATCTCGATCGCCAAATTTGAAAGCAAGAGATCAAAACTAACCAGGAAAGTACGTGATCATGGAATAATGAATTTTTTTTTTAATGAGTACCAGTCGAAAGAGTATTGTAAAGCATGTTTCTGGACGCACGCGTTTTTGCCCTCTCGCCCCCGTTATCGAAATATAAGGTCCTAAAGTCAGCTAATTTTTTTGAAAAATCGCCAATTTTAGCGAGTTATAATGAAACTGGAAGCTGCGGTGCGATTACACTATTTGCATCCAACGGAAAACTTGATTCCCATTTTTGGTCATCTGCAAAGCTTTTGAAAGACAGCTTTACAATAATCTTTTACTTTACCTGTGCGAGTTAAAGCAGAAAGCTACTATCAAGCCTATGACATGGAAAGCAGAGAGCTTTTTTAAGAGGAAAAACAATTTTAAACACATCAAAATTAAATTTTATCGTACTATTTGCGATTAAAGCAGGTACCTTGTTTAAGGGGAGTCCCCCTAGTTAAGGGGCCCTTGTCAACAGGAGGTGAAAACTGAACCTCCTGTTTTTTTTAAATTATTTTTTTTTAAGTGTTCGTACAATTCTGTAGTATGGGGAGGGGGGTATATTTAGGGTTTTTAATTGTAAAAATTGCAAATATAAATTTTTTCAAACCACTTTCCTTTTGGTGGGTCCCCTATAACTCAAAGTGAGTTCCCCTAAACATTTTTGTCAAGAGTTTGAACAAGAATGGTCTTTCAAAAAAAAAAAAAAAATGCTCAAAATTTAATGAAAATGAGTTCAAATAAAAAAATCAAACAGGAATAAGGTGTTTTCTCTGAGATATTTCGAAAAAAAAATGTTCGCTCGAATCGAACTTGCTCCTTCAAAAGTTATAAGTGAGGACAGGGGGAAAAATTGGAAATTTCAAATAGAATGAAATATTATTCAAATCAAAAAGTCGAATATGGGAGTGTATTGTCCTCACTGAGATCTTTCGATTAAAAAAAAATCCAATCGGACTATGCACTCAAAAGTTATTGTGTGTGTGTGGGGGGGGGGGGGGGCAAAAAAAACTGACCAATAGACAGACTGACAGGTACAGTTTCCGCAGCTCAAAACCCAACTTTCCTATTTTAAATTTTGCTGTGTATTTAATTATTTTTATTAAGTTGTACTTTTTCAACTCAATTGTTTTGAGCGTTTTTTTTTTTTTCAGTGCATCAGGCCTTCTTTCATGATTTTTTTCACCTATTTTCTACTTTTACAGAAAAGTAAACTAAAACTTGTATTGATTTACAATTTTGTTAGTCTTTTCCTACCCGTTGAACATATAGCAGAACTAGTAAAGTTATTCTAGTGTTTTTAAACAGTACGAAATTAACATGCAATATGTTTTACATTTACGTTACAGAGACTTTTCGCTACAGTGACCAATTTGTTTGAACGGCAGGGGTTTTTACAATGAATGCCGACTCTATTAGTATATTTTAAGAATGGAAATAATTATTTCCCTCTACCATTGATTAATTGTTATTTCCGATGTGGATATAATTTTGCAGCTATTGATATTTACTAATTCGTTTTATTTTAAAAATTTATTTTTTCTCGATTTCAATTTAAAAAAAAAAAAATGTTTTTGCTAAGAGTTGGCAGATAGTGAAACTTCTTGTATCGATTTTTTTTTTCAATAAGAACTGATATCATAATCTATGACAGTTTAATTTCTACCCCAAAGATTATTTCTTTCATTTTTTGTACATGAGCTTACATTAGCTGCTTTTCATACTTATTTAATTATCATGAATTATTCATTTAGAAACACGTGCAATATATTTTAACTTATAATAATTAATACAACTTAGTTCAGTAAAAAAACTTCAAATAACTAAAATTTTAAAATGTATTGTTATCAATCGTAAAAAGATAAAACTAACTTCTTTGTAAAGTTTTCGCTCCTCTGGATAAAGCTCTGTGCTTTCCACATCATAGTCTTGACCAGCATTCTTTATTTTAGCTCATACAAGTAAAGGGTTAACGTAAAACATCTTACTTTCTTTGCAAATAACCAAACATGGAAACGATGTGATGCCAAGCAAGCAGCGGAAGGGAGAATCTGGAGCTAGCTTCAATTTCTTGCCAAGTCTTCAAATTTGGCTCATTTTCAGCCTACTTTAAGACCCCTTATCTCGAAAACGAGGGCACTTGATCTTTGGGTCAAAGACATGTCTCAGTATGCTCTTTCGAATGGTGCCATTTTTAACTTTTTTCATTATTACTTAAGTCGAGTACTTTCCTGGTAAGAATGATCTAAAAGAAAGGACTTTAGGGGAAGGGCAGAAAATACCATCTTCTGTCACTCAAAATTTAGTAAAATTAGCGTCATCTAGATTGATAGCTGTTATAAAGGCCATAGGCTATCCAACAAATTACCAATTTTTTTTTGAAAAATTGTAAAATTTGCAATATTAATGTCTTTGTTTTTGTTTGCATACTTACTTTTGTGATGTAAATTACATCCTATTTTAAGTTAAGCTCATCTTGCTAATTAAATATTTTTCATTCTGTAAGTAAGCTCAATGTTGCTGTAATCGAAATAAATCGTTAATTTGAAAACTCTAATATTGTAGGTCTGTTTTTTTTTTCATATTACATCATCACAAACACTCTGCATACTTACTTTTGTGACTAAGTGTATATATAAATATTTGACATTAAAATATCTCGCGATCCCAGAATTTTGCTATCCATAGTTATAGAAGCCCTGCTCTAACAGATTAAAACTGGATCTTTGGTGAATGTAAAGAAATGAAGAAATGCAAAGCAATTGTGTAATAATATTTAATTTTTCAGTAATAACAAAACTAGAGAAAAAAATGATTAGATACAAAACCTTAACAAAATGCATACAAAGTTATATACAAAAATATACAGGGTGTCCACTCCAATCGTGGACCAATAGCTAATTTCTAAACCGTTAGAGATAAGCATATAGTTTATTTGGGAAAAAATCTCCAAATTAAGAAACGAATCTTGGGTCTATTCAATGTTTTTCAAAAAATCAAATTTTGAAAGAGTTACGAAATTTAAATTTTTATACAGCCCCCCAGTCTTATCAATCATATTTAGTAAAATATTCTTGACACTGTAACGTTTAAAACTAAAAAAAAATCACTCTTCTACCACAAAAATTGACCGAGTTATGACGTTTTGAAAAATCAAGATTTTGCATTGCTTCATGACGTCATCGAGAGATCGCTTAAGGGACTGTATGCGAAATCCTTCAAAATCTTGATTTTTCAAAACGTCATAACTCGGTCAATTTTTGTAGTAGAAGAGTGATTTTTTTTTAGTTTTAAACGTTACAGTGTCAAGAATGTTTTACTAAATATGATTGATAGGACTGGGGGGCTGTATAAAAATTTAAATTTCGTAACTCTTTCAAAATTTGATTTTTTGAAAAACATTGAATAGACCCAAAATTCGTTTCTTAATTTGGAGATTTTTTCCCAAATAAACTATATGCTTATCTCTAACGGTTTAGAAATTAGCTATTGGTCCACGATTGGAGTGGACACCCTGTATAAGAGATTTCTTGGAAGCCTCCAATTATTTTCTGCTTTAACTATAAAACTAGGCATAATTTTCAATATAAATTGCAGGTTGCTCTTTTAAGACCTTAAAAATATGGCTTCAGTGCAAATTAGGCTTTGTAAAAAAAAAAAAATAAGTTGTATACGATGTACACATAATTTAAAATAGTATTTTCAATTTTTACCCTAAGTTATATATAACACATACAACACGCAAAAATTAACAATTGTTATTCCATGTTTGATAGACTTTATACTTTATTATTAACTTGAAGGAAAATTAATATACTGGGAAAATGTTAAACTAATCTTTCAAAAGCACTATGGAATAATAATAATTAACGCTTTGTTGCATAAGATTTGAAAGTTAGTGTAATTTTATTTGTTGAAATAGTAAAATTTCAACCATATCATTATGCAATAACATGTTCAAACTGCTAGGTTTTGAGTTGTTGACCATGCATATACAAAGTAAAAGAAATTATTTAAAAAAAATAAGCTTTGCAACTGTGGGGGAAAAAATCATGTTTATATTTCAGCCGAGTAGTATGAATAGTCACATTTTAAAATAATTAGGATTTTAAGAAACTATATGAACATCCTTTCCGAACAAAAATATGCTTATCACAGACTACTTGCTGAAAGAATTGGCAGTATGTGTATGTAATTTTCCTTTTTGTTTCAAGAAAAATAAGGAACATTTTCTTCATAACAGTGATGGCTGCTTTCATGGTCCTGGTAAAAAAAAAAAAAAATCACATGCATTATAGACAAAAAAAAAACCAGGATTTTCATAAGTAAAGTATAAAAAGTGCTTTTATTTTGAAACAATGTTCTGAAATGTAGACTTTTTTTTTCATATAATAACAAATGCTTCTATGGGAGAAATTGATTCAGAGTCTATTTATTCATTTATTTCTATTACCTTAAACTCACGAAGAAAATTCCACAATAATTATTTAAGTTAAAAATCCAAATGTCTAAACCAAATGATACAAAGGAAGTAGTCATTATGTAAATTTTACAAACTTAATAATATAAACACATAATAACACAAATAATTATTCCAGTAGATTTATTTTCCAGTGATTTACAAAGAAGAATCACTCGAGCTATACTTTAAACTCAAAATATTTTCTCAAACATAGTAAAATATTTATAATGATTTGAAATATGTACGTGACTAATAGTTATACACTGAAGTGACAAAAGTCATGGGATACCTCTTAATATCGTGTCGGCCCTCCTTTTGCCCGGCGAAGTGCAACAACTCGACGTGGCATGGACTCAACAAGTCGTTGGAAGTCTTCTGCAGGAATATTGAGCCATGTTGTCTCGATAGACGTCCATAATTGTGAAAGCGTTGATGGGGCAGGATTTTGGGCACGAACAGACCTCTCGATGGTGTCCCATAAATGCTCAATGGGATTCATGTCGGGCGATCTAGGTGGCCAAATCATTCGTTGGAATTGTCCAGAATTTTCTTCAAACCAATTGCGAACAGTTGTGGCCCGGTGACATGGCGCATTGTCATCCATAAAAATCCCATCGTTGTTTGGGTACATGAAGTCCATGAATGGCTGCAAGTGATCTCCAAGTAGCTGCACATAAGCATTTCCAGTCAATGTTCGGTCCAGTCGCACTAGAGGACCAAGTCCATGCCATGAAAAAACAGCCCACACCATTACGGAGCCACCACCAGCTTGAACAGTGCCTTGCTGACAGTTTGGGTCCATGGCTTCGTGGGGTCTGCGCCACACTCGAACCCTACCATCGGCTCTTACCAGCTGAAATCGTGACTCATCGGACCAGGCCACGGTTTTCCATTCATCTAGGGACCAACCGATATGCTCACGTGCCCACGAGAGTCGCTGCAAGCGATGTCGTTCTGTCAGTAAAGGCACTCGAGTCGGTCTTCTGCTGGAATAGCCCAAGAAATCCAAATTTCTCCGCACAGTTCTAGCAGACACGTCCATTGTACGTCCCACATTGATTTCTACGGTGATTTGACGCAGTGTTGCTTGTCTGTTAGAATTTACGACTCTTTGCAGACGTCGCCGGTCTCGATCTTTAAGTGCAGGCGGTCGACCACTGCGCTGTCCATGGTGGGATGTTATGCCTGAAATTTCATACTCTCGGCACACTCTTGACACAGTGGATCTGGGAATGTTGAATTCTCTAACGATTTCCGAAATGGCATGACCCATGCGTCTAGCTCCAACTAACATTCCGCGTTCAAAGTCTGTTAATTCACGTCGTGCGGTCATCATCACGTTAAAACCTCTTCACATGAATAACTTGAACAGAAATGAAAGCTCTGTAAAAGCACTGCGCATTTATACCTGTTCTATGCGATGCTACTGCCATCTGAAAATTTGCATATTGCTATCCCATGACTTTTGTCACTTCAGTGTATAAATCTTTAAAATAAAACTATAGTTTAATCTATTTAAATCAAGCACTTATTGTAGTCTAAGATCCCACTAAGGTTGACCTACCCTCATCAAGTTTCCTAAAATTATTAATATTAATGAAGAGTAAAAGGTGTGAATAAAACGCTAAAGTAGGGGGAAAGGGATCTGAAACAGGTAGAAACTTTTACTTTAGCGTTTTATTCATAACTTTTACTGTTCATTCATGTTAATCTATACTAATAATATAAAGCTGTAGAGTTTGTTTGTTTGTTTGTTTGCTTGAACGCGTTAATCTCAGGAAGTACTGGTTTGATTTGAAAAATTATTTTTGTGTTGAATAATCCATTTATCCAGGAAGGCTTTAGGCTATAGTAGTTATTGTTATAACTAAATAATAATGTTAAAAATAATAAACTCTACGAAAAGAATTCGTTTCCTCTCTTCTCGAGAGATGGCGCTCATAAAGAGCATTGCTAAGCTTTTGCAACTGTGAGGCGCCCTCTACATTCAATGGTTGACAATCAAGCAGTTGCTCTTGCCTTTTATTGTGGATTAGTTTTCACTCTTCTCGAGAGATGTCGTTCGTTAAAATTATTTTTTAGCAACTGTGTAGAGAGCGCTGGTTGACAATAGCTCTAGCCTCGAGAGTCTTGCCTCTTGTCACATGGCTCAGATCACGAAATGGTTTTCGTGTTTTTCTTTGATATTCAGGTATATAATTTGTTTTGTAGGATTTTTCTATTCACTCTTGTCTTCCTTATTTCTACATTGTTAGTATTTGTTCTTCATTTGTGGTTGTTCTTTGTAACTTTATTATTATAGTGTACCTCAGGTACTCAACTAAGCACATAATTTAAAACCATAGAATATTTATATAGGGTATTGTTTTCTAATTCTTTTGACTTTTTTTTTTATGTAATAGGTAGGTAAGTAGGTTTCAAATAAGTCAAAACTTCTTTTTGTTTTTAATGATTTAAGATAGTTACTAATCTAAGTAAATAATATGATTCGTCATATTTTTGTAACATTTTTACTATTTTGTATCATTGGTACTAAACACATAATTTAATTGCATAGTATTTTTAAATTGGGTTGGCTTCAAATGAGTCTAAATTTTTTTTTTAATAGTTGCATATAGTTACTAATCTAAATAAATAATTTGATTTGTCATGGTTTAGTACTATGTGGGTACTTATCTAAACACATAATAAAAGTGCATAGTATTTTTATATTGGGTATTGTGTTAAATAGTACATTTATACATAGGTAGCCCATGCAACGTCGGGCCACGCAGCTAGTAGTTTTAGGAAACTTGATGAGGGTAGGTCAAACCTAGTGGGATCTTGAACTATGGGGGGAACTGTAAGCAGGAAAAATTACTAGAATGCTTAATATTCTAGTTAAATGTGCTGGAAAAAAAAGGATTGTTTGCTTCTCTGCAAAGGAAGCCCGCATTTTTTAGGCAAGAAACTACAGAAAACTCTTTCTAAAATAATGAATGTCACAATCATTGATTAATGACGTTTGTATTAAAACATTGTTTCATGAACCTACTCTATTTCCTTATTTTTTATAATTTCGATTTAATTATAAAACATAGATGAGAGGTAAGATTTCTGAATAATTTTTCCCCATCAAAAATTTTTGACAATTTCCTGGTTTTGTTAAATCTCTTTGACTAAACACAAATGAAATAAAGACTGATACATTATAATATGATTAATATTGTCTCACTGTTGATTAAAGATTTAAATTAAAATTAAAAGCCCAACTGTACAAAAAGAGGAGATAACCTCGAATTTCGGATTCACTAATTTTCCAAAATGTTGAGGGTATGAAAATTACCAGCTAGTTTTTGAAAAAAAAAAAAAAAATGTAATATGCTATATACAATTAAAAATCCAAATTTTATCAATATGAATTCAGAACAAAAACAACACTCCCATACCTTTAACAGAAATTATAATCATGGAAATGAACTGCTAACAAAATTTGATCAGAAAAATAAAACATTTCCTCTAGGCAAACATAAAAATCGGTCATTTCTGACTGTATGCGCATTTATTACATGTTACTTTTGTTCTTTTTAAAAAGTTATTTTCTAAAGAGGTATGGCAAAACATTTTCAGTTTGAACTGAAAATTGTGGATTTACTTTTACATAAGTGTATGCAATACAATTGTGCGTTTTTACATACATCAAGCAGATAATTTCATTTTCAGAGATGCGAGAACTAGATTTGAGGCCTGAGCGTTTTAGTTTGTTGTCCTTTTGCAAGTAGTGAGAGACATTACTTGGAGTCGCATAATTATGTGGTATTCACTTAAAAATACCGAAAATAACTAAAAAATTTATCAACTTACTCAGTTCTTCAAGATGTCCCGAGATATTAACATCAGCATTACTTCACTAGTGCCTAAAAACAAAAATTGACCAATTAGTTTTAGGAATATGCATTAATGAAACATTAGCCATTTTAATAAGTGTCTGAATTGAAACTTCTACGTGTATCAGTAAATCAATAAACAGAAAGAATACAAACATGAATTACAGAACTTTCAACAATTATAGAAATAATAAAATGATTAGCAATGGTTTCCAACCTTTTTGAGCCCTCTAGAGATTGACCTATTCCCCCTACCTTTTTTTTCTTTAAAAAATATAAAATGGCGCTAGTGAATATTGCGATTATTGAAAATATATCTGCCTTATTCTAATTTGCAATAAAACGTATATGATAGAGAAATTTTATCCAATTAATCTTGAAACTAAAAAAAAGAAAAAAAAACAATAACAAGAAAAAGTATCTTTTTTCATTTTTGTCCCCTTTCTTTTCCAAAACGATGTGATTTATATTTAAAGGGAAATACTTACATGACTGATGTACTTTCCAAAAACAGAGGTAATGTTATATATATATATATATATATATATATATATATATATATATATATATATATATATATATATATATATATATATATATATATAGTTTTTTAATTGGAATCGGGAATTAAAAAAAAAACTTAACTCTTAAAATCATCAAAAAAAAAAAAAAAAAGATAAGAAAATAAAATGCATAAATATACTTTTAATGCACCAAAGAAACAGTGAGAAACATATGGACGAGATTTTATAAAAACGCACAATACATCTGCTGCTCTTATACCTTGAATCGATAATAAAATAAAATGCATAAATTTGGCCATGAATGATGAGATATTTCCTTGAGGTTCAACTGAGGTGTGAGGAGGAAGCTCCTGAATTTTAATTTGATTTCTTGTCTAAACTCTAAGGAATCTGTTTTGCCTATGTTTTCATTTCTATATTCGCTGGCTTTTATTATCATTTTATTAAAAACTCATCGCTCCTTAAGAAGCCAAATCGACCCTTTGGAGGCAATCATCCCCAGGTTGAAACCACTGGTTTAGAGAGTAATCTGGAAATAAATGTATTCTGGAGCAGGTGTCTGCGGGGAAGACAGGGATAGGGAATAAAGTCAATTTTGAAATTTTGGTGAGTAAAATTAATTTATTTCAGCCAGAATTTTGAGGAGTAGTTGAATTCCTCCTACATGCATCTATGTCTTAAAAAACTGCAGCAAAAAACATTAAATAATCAAGTCAAAAAATTATTTCTTGCACATTGCCAATATAAAAAGATTTTTCTATTAAAACTGTTCAAAGCAAATTTATCTAGTGGCTAAAATTTTTTATAGTATTTAAACATCTACCTAGAATCTACTTTTAGCGTTTTTAAATTGCTCAAATTTGAATGAAAAGTTTTTCAAATCAAAAATCTTTAGAATGAGATTTATGGCTAAGAACTTGCAAACATAAAAATAATTTAAGCAGAACAAAACTATTTCCTGAAAAAATTTCAAGCTGTGAGAGGTACTTTAGCTTCAAATTTTTCACTTTTCAATCTATATTAAAACAACTCATTGTTGACATATTTGTTCTTAGCCATATTTTAAGAAGATATGAAACCTTCTAACATGCTTTTGAAACACTTTTATAAAAAAGAAGAAAAATTCAATTCCAGAGAGGAATAACTACCTCCATTACCCTTTCCTATAAAACGCCACCATTGTAAAGTAAGAAATGTTTTATTCATGAAAAAAATAATGATGTAGACAAATACATTCAAAGTACAAATTGTTTAACATTTTCTGAATTTAGTAAAATCTCATTACAATGAATACCAATACAACAATATATCCGTTTAATCAGAATTCCTAATGAACAAAATTTACTCTCTTTTGAAGTTCATTGTAACAGGATTTTCTCAGTCCTACATAACCTAATCCTCTAAAAATAAAAGCATAACACAGCCTGTTCAAAAAATATGCAGACCGAAGTCAAAGCAGAATTTACGTTATGCAGAAAGTTATGTGCCCCCCCCCCCACCTATATTCCCTTCAAAGTAATCTCCTCCCCAAAGCATACACCTATCCCAATGATGTTCCCACTTTTGTAAAATCCTAAAACACTTCTTTCATGCTGTCCTTCTTCTTCTTTCATTTCATTTGCCTTACTTTCGGGAATCGTCTCAAATCTTCTAACTTTCAAAGGCCTTTTGAGTTTGGGGAACAAAAAGAAGTCACAAGGAGCAAGGTAAGGTGAGTGGGGAAGAACAGTGATCTAGTGTTTGTCAAAAACCCACAATTTCTGAGGGTTGAATGATCTGTACAATGTAGTGCATCTTCAATTTTTCTGTCAAAATGTCACATGATCCAACTAAAATCCCACACTCTGCAGCAAGCTCTAATAGTCAGAAAATAATTTGTCCAAACCAGGATGTTGATTTTGACAAGATGTGAGTCATCAGTTGAAGTGGAAGAACGTCCAGAATGCTCATCATCTTCAATTGAATAATAACCATCTTTAATTCATCCATGTCACTTAAAACATGATGCACACTTCATAGCATTGTCACCAGTAAGCATATCAAAGTTTCACTGGAAGATTTGCCGAATTTAACAAAAAATTTCACAGCACTCTTTGCTCCTTCAAATCACTTTCTAAAATGAGCTAGATCAAATAAACACGCTTGGAAAAACAACTGCATAGCTAATCAAACTAATTATGATATTTACAATCAACAAACTGCTTTGAAATCAGCATGAACATTTTGACACTAAGTGGATTCAACTGAGACTAATTGGGAGAACCTTCCTAACACTACATATTTTTAATACAGACCTTACAAAGTCTTACAGAATTCAATGCACTAATCAGAGTGGAGGGAGGGAGTGCATACTATTAATGCAAAGTATTCTGTGAGTGTCCAGATTTCAGTTGAAAGTAAAAATGTTTCCTTACCTTCAAGTATTTCATGTACTCTAATGTCTCTAAAGTACTGCTGAACTGGATAATCCTTCAAATAGCCATAGCCACCATGCATTTGCAATGCATGATTAACTATCTGGAAATGATAAATATTTAATAAGTACTCAGCAAGTATTTATATATATATATATATAGATAGATAGATAGATAGATAGAAGTCTTATAATTTATATAAAATTCAAATCAAGGAAAAAGATAATTTGTCTACTAATACTGAGAGATAAAAATGAGATGGGATTTTCAGTCATGATAGTTTTTTTACTGTAATAAAATAAGTTTTTAGGCATTTTTTAGCAGCTTTAGTTTACAGTAAACTCTCAATTATCTGCAAGGGTCTTGGTAAAGAAACAAACATAATCGACTGATTTTTTCGAACAAACACAAATTTCAATTTTGTTTTTTCTCAACATTTTTTACCCAAGCATGCGGGTGTACTTCATCCAATAAATTATTTTACCTGGGCATTATTGTAAGTATCACTTCTTTATAGATTTTATATGCTTGAGAACCTCAAATACAAACATTTTTTTTATGCTGTACCTATCGTCTCTGTTTGTACATATCATGTTATAAGTGTAATGCAATTATTTTTTGCAATAGACATTTTTATCTTCTTTACCTCTTATTTCATGCTTTTTTCGGAATATCCACGATTTCCGTTATCCGCAATACCTGTGCCACCCGATTCCACGGATAACCGGGAGTGTACTGAATATTGCTTAAATCCTAATTCAAGTGAGTTTTGCATTAAATTAATAATATTAATGTAACAGCATGATTAAATTATTATCAGACCAGCAGCTTTTTACCATATAAGCATCAGAAATTTGAAAACATACAAGCACAAACAGCTTTATTGTTTAAATCAATTAGGAAAATAATCACCAAAAAAAAAAAAGTTAAACCAGTTTTATGGCCGACCACTTTGTCTAGTGATCAGAGAAGCCTGACCAGCATGGAGGGGTCTGGGTTCGGGGATGCCTTTTAATCTTCAGGATTCTTTTTTTTTTTAAATAACAATAATTAGTTCAAAAATTATTCACCAAATACAAAACTAGACCTACTTTTGAACATTTTTCAGTAGCTTGGTACTTAGCTATCGCACAGAGCGAAACTGCTTCGGGAGTACGATTTTGAAGAGAGATTGCGGCATTTCTTACCAAAAGACGGGAGGCAACCAGGTCAGCAGCCATTCGAGCCAAAAGGAATTGGTTATGCTAAATATTTCAAAAATAAAATTAGCATCTTTAAAATTAGAATCATTTATTAAAATGTACTTCAGAAAATAACACAAATAACAAAAACTTTTCTTTATTATTCCAATTGTCAGCAATTAGTAACTCTTGATGCCTTCAAGAAATCATTAAAATATAAAACACAATAAATTCTTGAAGCCTGCCCACGATAAATTCTGAACCTTGTTTTAATAAATGACAGATACCAGGGTAAGACAGGTATTTATTTTGGGAGGAGACAAATATTCAGAGAACCAACAGTTTGAAACTAGTTATAGCTTCAGGAAGCTCCCCTCTATGATTAAAAATTTTTTATTTGTTTTGGCAGACACCTTGAGAAAGGCATACAAAAAAATCTATGTGTCTTATGAGCAAGCCAGAGAAGCAAAACAAAAAATCAAATTTGTTACACAATCAATTTAGAATACTAGGTACCAAGATCATTATCCAATATACAGAACTGATTATAAATAAGTTCTCACTCACTGTCACAGAGTAAATCACTCGAAATGGAGTCGATTTTCTAGAACTGTTTCTCAATTTTTCTTATTGGGTGCTCTTAAAACCTGAAATTTCATATCAAACTTCATTTGGCACAAAAAAAAAAAAAAAAAAAAATCACTCTATTTGTGTCATGCATTCTGGAATTTCAACGATCAGAATGCAATCTTAAATAACCTGTTGGTCAACAGTATAAAGCGTCCATGTTGAAAACGTTGAGAATAAGATACAAATATGTTCAAAAAAAAGCTATAATGTTCATGAACATATCTCTGCTTCTCATATACTTCCTAAAAACTCAACATTATTATACTCAGTAAGATATTATACAGGAAGAAATAGTATTTCAAGTTGGAAGGTAAACACTACAGGCATTTGAGCATCACTTACCAGATGTTGTTTCGTTGCGTATCCCTTCCAAAAATCATGAACCAAGTTTGCAAACCCCATGTGCACTAAATCATATATAACAAGTATGACCCCCCCCCCCAGTAAAATTTGGGAGGATTTACTTAGTTTAAGAAACAACAGTTCCTAGCACGAACAAAAAAATGTTAAAATTCAGTCTTTGCAATATTCTTAGGAATGCCCTTTGTACCTCTTGTGAACCCTTCAGGGGTTCAGGAACCTCCAGATGGGAACCAATGCATTAGAGCTATCTAAAGTAAATTCACATTAGACTGTCAAAATAAAAACACATTTAACTCATGTTACAATATTAAAAAGGAGGATTAGTAAAACATTAGTAATTAAAAGTGTAAATTGCTTGAAATAATGTTTCTCAATAAAGAAAACAAACATTCTGGAAAAGTATCAATAGGAAACTGAACCTTTTAAAATTAAATCAGTTAGGGTGAAGTGGGGTAATTGTGTACCTGTTTTGACGAAATTCAACTTCTTAAGTCTCTGGTGGGGAGGGGGGTATTCAGAATTTTATTTTTTTTTATATCATCTTTTAGCGGCGTTTCTCTAGATTACAAATCACCCAAAGAATTTAAAAAAAACTATTTTTTTCATGGTTGTATTGCTATGTTTTTAAAACCATCTCTGAAGTACGCATTTGCCCCACAAGTTGGGGCAAATGTGTACGCCGCATGAAAATCCTATACAATTCAGTTGTTTTGCTGTTGGGCCAAATAAGTACAAAAGAGCAGTTAAGGACAAAAAATTCTGTGTATGATTTTTTTATTTCCGAATTCTCCAGCGGAAGCTATGCACTTTTTTGTTGCCCACCTTCTGTCCTCTCTTAATTGGTACAGTTTACAAAGGTGAAAACAAAGTACAAAGCATAGGATTAAAGGGGAAAAAACGTCTTTAATAGCAAAATTGAAAAGAACATGCCAAAATTTGTATCTTGGAATGTAAAAAAAAAGGAATTATAGTGGCGAGTCCTGGCCAAAATGAGAATAGCAAATTTGAGTGAGACCTTCAGCAACTCTGCTAACCCATGTTGTAGGAGGAAAATTTAGCTGGGAATATCAAAACACCTCTTTTTCCCTCAGATGGCTCTGGAAGCTTGGTGACAATAGCATTGCCATCGATTTCGCTAATATCTTCAGAGTGAGGGTAAACGAAAGTGTTTTCTCCATTTTTTTCAATTAATTTATTGTGAGGAGGTCAATCAAACATTTGGGAACAAAAATATACGCCCTAATAAGATTGTAAAAGTCTAATAAGGAGTGGGTGAATGTGTATTCTATGTAAAGTTTGCTTAGGGTAAATGTTTACTGTAGTACACATTTGCCCCAGGAAAAAGTACACATTTACCCCGTGACTGAAAACAAACCGGGGTAAATGTATACCCCAACAGTATGTGTAGGTAAACATTAATTCAAGTATTCTGCAGCCATTAATGAGGAAAACAACTTACCTTCAAGTGATTTATCCAAGAACTAATCAAATTTAGCTGAAAATGGTGATCCTGCAGCACTGTAAACAAAAGTCCACGAAATGTGATTCACAACGAAAAAAAACACCTGACGAAATGGAGGCAGATTGATAAAGCCTTATTATCTGGACATAGGTGCAGCCACCTGAGAAGTGATCACTAACCTACAGGCTTCCAAATGGTGCCACTAGATAGCAGCTAGCTTCAGTTTTTCCTCCTTTTTTCAAATGAGTACACATTTGCCCCAAGTACGCAATTACCCCACTTCACCCTATTTATATTTTTTATAGAATGTAAGAAGTGTTTTAACCAAAAAGTATTTTTCATAAATTTATTTATACATAATTTTTAAAATTATCTTTTCATAGCAATCATTAGAAAAACTAAAAAGACAGTTGAATAAGATTACTTCTGAAAGTTTTTAAAATAAAAAATGAAGAAAATTAAAGAGTAAAAAAATAAAAGGAAAAAAAATAGCTTTATATTGCTTTTTCATCAAATAAGTTTAAACAAGTAAATTGGAGATAAATTTATATTTCTGTATGAGAAAAAAAAATTATAAGTACAACATATTTAATTTTCTTTTAGTCAAAACTAAACTTAAAATAGAGAAATGACTACCAAATATGTTGAATAATATTCAAATGAATACCAAATATTAACCTATACATAAATTAGTATTTGTTTCATTAATACATAAAAAAAGCCTTACTTGAAAATCTGATAAAGGTTTCCCAAACTGTTTTCTAACTTTTATATACTCAGTGGCGATTTCAAAACTAGATTGAGCAGCTCCAAGAGAACATGATGCTATATGAAGAAAAAATTCATTCAACTAAAAATATTTTAATATCAACTGAATATAATTAGCATTTTTTAAAAATTTATCATGGCAAAGCAAAATCAGAGCATACCATTATATTACCAATACTTAGCTAGAAAATACATATGTAATGCAAGAAATTTTCATATCTTTTAGAAGTATAACTCCAATGAACAATAAAATTAAATAAATTAACAACATGAATTAAGTCAAAGAGCTGCTTAATGGGTTTTTAATATATAAACCAGACTTACTCTATAACATATTAAGCTGGAGGAAAACAAGGAAGGTTTTGTAAAGAAACAAAAATATTTTTAAAAGTTAAAAAACTATATTTTTGATAATAATTTCCCAAAGGAGACGATCAGCTTAAAGTACCAGCAATAACTAATTGTAACATTTATCACTCAATAAAGGGTATGTTTCATAGACCTTTACCTATGTTTATTCTTCCACCATTTAATCCATGCATTGCTATATTAAAACCTTGTCCTTCAGCACCAATTCTATTGGATACGGGAACTCGACAGTCCTCCATTATAACAGCACGAGTGGGTTGAGAATTCCATCCCAACTAGAATAAAAATACATGATATAAACTCAGTAATGCATAAGTATTTACTAAAACCACACTTAAGACAAATTTCTATTTCAAAAAAGAGATAAAATCAAATTATTTACATGCAAGATTACTGTTTAAAACACAAATAATAAATATCAGGGGTCAAAATTCAAATTTTTCAGGGTAGAAGACTCTTTTCAAAACTATGTATGGAAAGAAGATAACAATTGTTCTGGAGGGAGAAAAAGAAGAAATATTTTCATTACATCGGCTATTTATGTAATCCAACATTACAAAATTTGTGTTCAATATTTTTTTTTCCTCCAATGAACTCTTAACAATTATTTCTATTTGTTCGACTTGATTTATAGAAATAAAATATTGCATTGAGTTTCCATGCAAAATAATAATTCTGAAAACCTCTAAAGATGATTTTATCGAAAACATAAATATTAAGGTGTATAAAATGTATAAAAGGCAAACAGTCTTGATCTTAAATAGGGTAATAATTCATTTTTTCTGATCAACAGCATGTCAGTCAAAGCAAAGAATTTACATTTAGTAATTGTCATTAAACTATTACAAATCTATACAGGGTTTCAAAATGATATGAACACAAAGTTTTAAAGCATAAAAATGAAACCAAGCTACAGAATTAACTTCAGACTGTGATAGTATATGAAATAAATTATAATTCAAACATACAGTTTTAAATTAAGAATACTGCATTTTTTCATATTGAGATGTTGTATAATGATAAGAACACGGACATCATGAATTAGTAAATAGTGTACCTATCACTATCTAATTAATGTAAAAACATGGTCAGGCATGGGCTGTACTTAACCCATTTGTGCCCAAGTTTTTTTTTTTTGACAATTTTTTTCCATTTTTATGTGCTTAAAACTCTTACTTGGAATGGTTTACATATACATTTTAAGCTTAAAATAGTTCGCCGTTGCCATATTTATTAAGTTATTTAACGTCCTATTTATGGGATATTTTGCAGATATGTGAGCAAAATACAACCTTACTTGACTTTACTTTTGCAAAGTAAAATTACAGAAGGCATCTGTAATCAATTTGTAGCAAATCATTTTAAAATAATTTAATTTTACGAAAAATGAGTTCGCAAAAAAAATTTACTTTCTGTGGCTACCCATGCTGGATCGCTGCTTGACTGATTTGTCTGAAAATAGCTGTTAATAAATAAACTCAGATGTCCAAATAGTGGCTCTAACTGGTTTTCTCAAGAAGAAGGACTGTTTAAATTGTGAAAAACAGCTTTAGTAAAATGATATACCCATTACAGGTTTTTGTATGCAGTAACTAACAAGTGTCCCGTTTTTAGGTTACTGGGCATAAATGGGTTAATGTGCTTTGGTTGATTTCTTTTTAATCAGAGATCATGAAAGCTTTTAATTCTGAAATTGTGGCATATTGCTTTCCATCGCTAATTGAAATATAAAATGAATTGACTATAAATTGCTCTAACCAGTAAGCTGCAAATCATTCCCACCGAGTTTAAATCAGGAGAAATAAATAAGCATGCAATAACATGTAAACTATAATTTAGAAATCATTCCCAAGTGCTATTTGTTAATTATAAGAAAAACCCTCCAGACCATCTTATGTAAATTGAACCTTTTTCATCAGTAAATGTGATCTTTCTCCCAATCTAGGCAACTACGCTAAAGTATTTTAGTGATATGTGACTAGAATTTTTTCCCCCTTATACTTCAGTATCTTAAAACTGTTGACTTTTTAGACAAAGTATTTTTTGACACCACTATCAATGGATCTCAGGTAAATTGTCCTAAAGTTGTTTTCCTATCGCTCAGAGATAGCTCTTACTGAGTTTTTTTTATCAAGAAAAACCAAAATTTTACCTTTCTCAACATAGCTTTAAAGTACTTTTGCACCCCATACTCCTAAAACTCAGTTAGCAGATTTTGGTTTCTTCCTCTCAGTCATATTGAATGTTCAAAATCAGTTTATAAACTTTTTTAGTAAAAATTTCTATCAGTGTTTGTATCATTTTGTAACAGCATTTTAAAGATAATTTATGTTTTCAATAAATTTAAAGTTGCATATACATAATATTGCTATGTATTAGGTAAGATTATCATGTCTAGATTAGAATTTTCTGATGATTATTTATAATTTTTTGTTTTTATATTGCAAAATTACAACATGTTCATATAATTTTGCAACCCAGTGCATTAAGTACACTTAACAATAAGAATGCATGTCTCTATCATTTGGTTCTGTTCAAGACTTTTTGAAACACTACTTAATTGCAGTATGACACATCTCTGGTCTCTTCAGTAGTTATACAGACACGTTTAGGCAACCCAAGTGATAAGTTCTTGAAATGATAATAATTTTTTTTTAATGCATCATGACCGACGATGAAGCTTTGGTTAATGTTTTTGGCAATAATAAAGAAGGGGGATAAGAGGGGGGGGGAGATTATAATTATTCATGAAGAGTTAGAATTATACATAATAGATACATACTTTTAAGCATGTTTTATAAAATAAAGCTCCCTTCCACAAAAAAAAAATTTCACCATGGCGCTGTTTTTTTAACAGAGAAATTACCACAAAACAAAAGTTATTAGTTCTTATAAATAGAAGTTAAACCTCATAACGCACATGAAACTTGTTCAAAAATGTTAACAAGGGTGACTGCAATCAAATAAACTGAAAAAAACTAACCTTTGCCAACAAGAAAAAATATGGTAATTGATTTTGCTAATTCTATGCTGTAATAATTTGAGATTAAAATAAGTCAAAAAAAATGCCCATTTACATGCAAGATGATTCAGTTTCCATGGTAATAATTTATACTTCAGTTTTTAGACTACACTATTTTTAGTGTAACAAAAAAATTATCATTACAACAAATAAAAAACTATAGGTTTAGAATAGTAAATAGCGATTAAATTTCTTTTAACCGATAAGCTTCCTAAATGACGAAAAGATTAAAATACTTTAAACTAATATCAACAAAGAAAAATAGCAAATGCAGCTAAAAAACATGAGTTTACTTTTTTCTCTTTCTTTCCAAAACTGAGACCTGGTGTTCCTTTTTCAATAACTAAGCAGGAAATTCCTTTAGTCCCTTGATCTCCAGTTCTAACCATTACAACATAAATATCAGACTCCCCACCACCACTAATAAAGGCTTTACTACCATTCAAAATATAATAGTCACCGTCACGTTTAGCAGTTGTTGAAAGGGAAGCTGCATCACTTCCACTACCTAAAAAAGGAAATAATTATGAATTAAAATACAATTAAATGTAGCTTAATCCTATTTATATCAAACAATTACTTATTATTTTATTTTTTTTAACTTCATACATTTATTCTTTTTGACATGTATAATGTCCGAATACTTTTGCTTCTACTAATATTTTTATTGAAATTAACATTAATATAAATTACTTTTTAAAAACATTCAAACCTTGTAAACACAAACTCAAAGGTACCTTTAAAATCAATTCATCTCAACCATACTTGGCATCCGACGAAAAAGAAAACTAACAATACAACAATATTCCCAAATGTAGTACATCTAAGCGGTAGTTCATTTTAGTCATGTTCGAATAAACGAGGTTTGACTGTATGTTAAGAGCATATATTTATTTATCAGTTTATATATTTTCTCTCTAGAAAGTTCCATAAATTTAAAGAAAACTTCAAAAGCATCTTTCATAATTTCCACACAAAACAAAGCTTTGATATTTTTTAATAACAAATTATTGAGCTCAATAAATAAAAATTTTATACTAATGTTGCTCAAGAGGAAAAAGAAAAAAAAAAGATTTTTTGTTGATAATTTTACTCTAAAAAGACAAATATTTCAAAATTTTGCAGCAAAATGGAAGGTATAGGATATGCTAACACTGCAAAATGACCCATATTTGGGGGGAGAGGGGGAACATTGCATTTCTTTTTTAAGAAAATACATAGTATCATGAAATAGCACATTACAGCTCTACTATACCCTTGAGGTTAAGAAAGACTAAATACCACCAAAAGTGATGTATGAGTTTATCATATTTAGCCCTTAAAACTTACCCGGTTCTGTCAAACAATATGAAGCAAAAAGTTCCATAGTGGCCAATTTTGGAACCCATTTCTTCTTTTGTTCCTCAGACCCATAATGATCAATCATCCATAATGCCATGCTAAAACATAAAACGAAAGTAAAATCTCATTATAATCAGGAAAAAAAATATATCAACATAAGTACTTTAAACTTATAACATTTGCATGATTAATTAATGAATGCATTTTTTCATTAAGAAAAACACTACAGCAAAGGTTTAGGTTTCAAGATATGAATAATGTTTCTATACAACACACACCATTTTCCTAATTAGGGTTACTGCAGCAACAATCTTAATATATAAAAATTACGTGTCCCTGTGTTTGTGGCCAATGGACTCCTCAGCTACTGAACTGATTTTAACCAAATTTTACACGCAGTTTCAGTTTGGTCCAACTTAAATGATAGGATAGTTTTTATCTCAATTTAGGACCACAATATATTTTTTATTGCAAACTATGTATTTAGCTACTAGCTTTTCTGTGTTCTTGGCTAAGCCTTTTTACTAAGCCTTTTTTAACACCTTCATGGCTGAGCGACATAAAGCACACGTTCTGGCAGCTTCTGGAGCGCTGTAAACAAGTAATAAATCTTTCTTATCTTAATATATAAAAATTACGTGTCCCTGTGTTTGTGTCCAATGGACTCCTCAGCTACTGAACCGATTTTAACCAAATTTTGCACGCAGTTTCAGTTTGGTCCAACTTAAATGATAGGATAGTTTTTATATCAATTTAGGACCGCAATATATTTTTTATTGCAAATTATCTATTTAGTTACCAGCTTTTCTGTTATCTTGGCTAAAATTCTTTAAACATACCCGGAATGCCACCACATAATCTGCGGTTAAAAATTGGTTTAAACATAGTTCTTCTATGTAATTTAAATCCACCGAGACTATGCAATGGTACGCGTTTAGTTATCAAAAAAATCACCGGGAACATTATTGAGGCAATCATTTTGACTGGCAAGTTTAAAGATAAAGTAGTTCTGTTGCCACGTATCCCAATGACACCATCAGAATCTTCAGTACCCTTCAAAAGGCTACAGTTTCCCATTCGTTTAGCTTTCGCCATGTCCATTAATAAGTCCCAAGGACAAACAATTTCAATTTGCGGTTTAGATTTAGAAAATCCGTGTTTTTCCCATGGGCAACTATAGGTCGCTTGCTCCCGTGTGGGAAAACCGTCCAATCTATTTTTGTTTACAAGAGACAGATTAACAAAGAATATTGTGCACCGATTAGTGTTGAGTTAAAATGAAATTAAAAATGCTTATAATTCAAAAAATAACAAATAATATTGGTTAATTATCTACCCTACCCACATTATTAAAAAATAAAATGTTACATTAAAAAACAAAGTGTTACAAAAGCAATTAGCAAATTTTTAATTAACTCAATTGTTACAAGCTTGAATATAATATTTCTAAGTACTAAAATGCTAAATTTTTTGTTGATTTTTTGTTTCTAGCAAACTTAGGAAATTTTTGTTCGATTGTTTTCATATTTTGACCTCAAATTCATATTTATATAAAGTTGATCTCTATAACGGTAATAAAGTTTTTCGTTTCTATTGAAACATTGTAGTTTAACCCATACCTTAGCCACAGCAATGCATGGCCGGGTCAGCTAGTGGCATATGAAATAAAATAATGTTTTGGAATGCATTTATAAAATATGAGATGATAAAATTATGAAAATAGGATTAACTGAAAACTAAGTGAATAATTAAACACAATTTTATTTTAAACAAACAGCTTGAATACATTTCTTTACACAAAAAAATTTGAACTTTATTTTTTTAAAAAATGTTCAAGAACAGAAGATAATAACAACACACCCGAAGACAGAATTGTGATGATGTTTTAGGGAAAAAAAGGAAATTATTTTACTTTATTTAAGAGTAACTTATTTTTCATTATTGAGTAATGAGTAGCATTGTTCTCTCAAATACGATCCCAAAATACAAATTCAATAAAAAATACTTCCCACATTTAACTCCCCCGATTATTTACTACTTTTATTTCGCTCTGTCTTACCCTGTTTTTTTTTTTTTTTTTTTTTTTTTTTTTTTTTTTTTTTTAATAATTATTTTAAAGAAGGAACTCCATCAAAAGACTAAAAACTTTCGCCTCTAACCTAAAAAGAGATCATGGTGTAGACTTAGCTATTGAAAGTTTGAGTGGAGTGAGCTATCGCGCATCAAGGGATAAGCATCCCAAATTGGAAAAAAAAAAAAAAAAAATCAGTTTGAAAGCAAAAGGAAAAAATAACTTCAATGTTCTGAAAATTAAATAGTCTTATAAAAATATGCAATATAATAATTTAATAATAACTAAAATAAAAATTTAAATAAGCCAATTTCAAATAGCGCAATTCAAAATTACTATAAACTTACAAAATAATTAAAATGTTTACAGGATGCAAAAAGATTGAAATTTCGATATTGGGTTTTCTCCAAAACATTGTTTTTGTATAATTTATACTAAAAAAAATTAGATTCCTGAACTCAAAAAAAAAAAGATCTTTAAAAATTCGTGAAATATATTTTAATCCTTAAAAGAGATCACAAAATTTGCGGGAATGGGCACTCCAAACCAACGATTGCAAAGAGAGAATTATGGCTGCCAAAAATTTTACCCGAATATAATACTAAGGATCGGAAAATATTTCTAGAGCAGCAAAAAATAATTAGAAATAAACTAAATCGGCAGCGCGGCAGTTAAACGTTAAAATCGGGAGAGTTGGCAACTCAGGAACATTCTTAAAGGGGTCACTAACAGTGGCGGCTCGTGCCTTAATTTAGTGGGTGGGCCCGCAATTATATCTTTCCCCGGTAATGCTTACACAGATAAAATGAAGGAAACAACAGTTAGTAAACTAATGCTGAGCGACTTAAAATAATATTTAATTTTATTAATACAAATTTGCATTGCACAATAATCTCACATTTGATTTGATACATAAGTTTTATATTTTAAATGTTACACCAGCCTTAAACGATCAATGTAATACTAGTAGCAATGTTTTCCACAGACGACCGACTTTCTATAGATCACTAATGTTTCTCTCATAATTTTGCCATTTTCGGACAGGGAAAATATTCATCACATCAAAAGTGTCACGCCTCAAGGCGGCGCACCTCCTCAAACATTACGGGACTACACTCAAAAAGAAAAAGAAAATTTCTGCCTAAAAACACCCCCTCTCTCCCCCTAAAAATTTCGACAATCTGCACCATGACTTTCTGAAAGCCTCCATCAAATTAAGGAACTCATAAGGTAAATGACTAGATCTGGCCATGCTTACATTTTTTTTTTTAATTTGGATACAAATGTTGCAATTTTAGTTCATGAAAAAACAAATCCTAACGGTGTTAGAACTCTAATATGTCACTTTATAGCTTTGATACTTTCATTAACTTTCAATTTTAATGCATGTATATGTTTTTAAATAAATTAGAACACACTGGGGTTTGACCAGTTATGGTCCCACTCGCTTACCTATGGTCCTACTCAAACTAGTAATGAGATGAATCGAATTATTTTCAGGAAATACACAAAGAGTATATAACAATATTAAAACACTTATTTTTCTTACAATATAATGAAAATTAAAGGATCTTGACTACCGGTTCGAATAACATTAAAATTAAAACACTGATAACTGACTAATTTAGTTATATTTATCAGAAATATTTGCTTAACTGGTAATAATCTTTTCGGATACATGATTTGACTGACAGTCATGGTAACGTGTTATATGTTAGAAATAAAAAATTTTGCAGAACGCCTAGTTTTTCAGAACCATTAGGTACCGTTATTAAACTTTGATATAAATTATTAATTTAACTAGATTGCTTTTAAACAATATTTAATATTTCATGTATTATAAACCTTCAGGAAAATCTATTGCAAAATATAGTTTTTAAATGTTGCGAAATTTTATGCCCACGTGTTTCTTGAATTATGAAGCAATTTGTAAAATAATAATAATTTACAAAATAAATGTATTCATTTATACATTTTAAGCTGAATATAGTTTTTATATACAGACACTTTGATCCACTCAATATTTTTATGAACGTTCAATGTTATAAGTTTTGTTTTTTTTCTGGTTACTGCTTTAGTGTATTTGTAGTAGAAGGTTTTGTGTCATAAGATATAAGAAAAAATGCGCAGTAGCAAACTTTTTATTCAACATCTAAGTGTTTTTTCGGACATTAAAATCCCTTTGAGTGTGATAACATAAGTTGTAGGGATGATCATCAAAGAGAGGGGGGGGGCAGACTACTTTATTGATATTTTAGGGGGCGGTGGTTGGCCTCTCTTTTGTCGTGGATATAAATGCAGTCATGATTCGGCTAAATAAATGTAGCATTTGGAGCTTAAGAATACTTATCACTTCTACAAGCATTTATAATGTCACACCCGGCAGGATGACAAATTCCTAGAGTTCATACAATACTTACAAACTTTTTAATATATTAACATAACACTGTGACAAATGAGATTAACTTCAAACTAACACCAAGAAAATGGCAAACGCTCTACAAGTCAAAAATAAAGTCTTCATACAAAAATTTTGAGAATAAGAATCTCAAACGCAAATTAATAAATGAAATATGCATGCATTGTATTACAAATAGGTGAGGGGGGGGGTAATGAAACTGGCAATCTCTATACCTGTTAGTAATAGGTGTTGAAAATTAAAAAAGAAAGACTAAAAAAAAGAAGACGTGTTATAAAAATCAATAGAAAAAAAACGAGGAGCGCCGGATGAAAAGCAAGTTTCTCCCTAACACAGGGGCCAGACATTCCCTGCTTCTCTGTAACCAGTGAGAGACGTTTCCCTCTCCACCGCTTTGGTTAGGGACAAAGGGATATTTTGGGCCAGATGAAAAATGCCCACTTGTCGATTGTTACAATGGGGTGTCATCTCTCACTGCTCTTCTTAATTCAGCCATTGCGATTGGCTAAAATCGGGGGCTTGGCGAGGGCCGTTTTGATCTCGGCCCGTGAATTCGTTTTGAAAGCCGTGCGAATGCGAAGCGCTTAAGTGCGAAGCGCTAAAATTGATGGGGTTTGAAAACTTTTTTGTGCTGTATTAGCGATGTGGAGGGGGGGGGGGAGCTGAAGGTTTAAAATATATTTTATGCCCTATGTTTTGTTTTGTTTTTTTTTTTTATATTTTTTTTTTTTGGTTGAAATACAAAACGACTTTCTGGGTGGGCCCGGCCCACCCGGCCCATAGTGAGGAGCCGCCCCTGGTCACTAAGAAAACTAATTTGCTCCAGCCACTTCAAACTTTACTTCGTTGCTAAAAAAAGATTTGAGTCAAGAAGAATACAGTTCGGATACAATTCAATTCACAAAACATAGTACTAAAATTCGGAAACTGCGTAGTTTCGATTTCGTTCTTTACTTTTGCGTTTTTGTCACTGCACGCCGTACATAGAAAATTAAAATACCGAGTTTGGTTGCAAACGTATGTTTTGGTGCAAATGTCGCAGCAGTTACAGTCCTGCAAATTGTTATTTTTAAATGTTATTTCACTTTTAATCGTGAAAATATATGTAGCATTTGGTCATTAAGTGATAGGACGCAGCTTAAAGTTCGCACACACGTAACTTGGACAACCGTTGCTTACAAACAGAAACATGTACTTACTTGTGTATAGAAATATATGCGGTAGTGCTTACACATCCTTGAGACAGAGCTTCAAAAACAATAGAAGCATCCAAACGAGTCAAGCCTGAACCACCGTACTTTTCTGACGCATAAATTGCGGCAAAACCCAAACCAGCAGCTTTTCGCATAGTATCAATAGGAAAAATTTCCTAAAAATACGGAAAAATATAATTAGTATGATTAGCATCACATTAATTAATAAAGATAGTTGTAGGGACGAGAAAAAACAAATTAATTTAAAGTACAAAAAGACTTTAGTGAAGTTATAAAGTAGCAGAACTTTATAAGAAGTTAAAAAAAAAAAAATACGTAAGATACTGGAACTGCTCTTAACAAAACAAGAAACGTTGGAATCAAAATAACAGGGAACAAACTAAAGACCTTTTATACTTGAGAATTCGTAATTTCATCAAACGAAAGGTCAAATGTGTCATTCACAATTCGATAAATATCACGTGTCCGTCCAGTTTTCTGAGAGCTCATTATTTAAAGAGTGTTAAAAAAATCTTTTTTAATTTACAAACTTCTCTACAACTTGACTTTTAGCTGCTTATAAACTATTATCAGTGATGAAAGTACAGAAATTCAATTAGTTCAACAACCTTTGAAAAACCGCTTGGTTGACCATAAAGCGGTCCCACCTCGGTTCTCCATAATTTCCACCTCGGAACAGCGGTGTGAATAGAGACAAAACTTTTCGATCATACAAAGAAATTCTCCATAAATATAAGGTCGGGTAATTTTAGCTGTTTATTTTTTTCTTTTTAATTTTTATTTAGAAAGGTAAAATCACGAGAAGAACGAAGAATTTACTTTTGTCATTCTGACTACATTACTGACTGACATTAGTTCTGGAAACATATGAGCAAGACTGTACGCGGAAAGGTAAAAAACATCAAGTTCAAGTTTTCATTGGGTGCAAAACTTTATGTAATTACAGACCTCTTTATATTTTAAACCTAAAAGCGGTATTCAACTGTGCAAAAATCTGGACAACAGAGTACCACATTAGAATTAATATATATTTTAAACTGTGTCAAAAAAAATGATTTACAACGCCCCCCCCCCCAATCAGCATGATAGTAAGATACTAATCCGCAAAAGTATTATATGATGCTGCGTATACCTCCCCCTTTTTTTACATCCTTATGTAGGCTGCCTGTGAATTATCTTTCAGAAAATAATAAGGTAATATGATTAACTTATACATTATTATAATCTAATTAAAAGCAGACGCTAGTTTCATAAATATTGTTACTGGTTCCATCAATTTTTTGTTTATTTATTTATTTAGTTTATTTGGTGTAATATAATAGCTCACATTGTTATCAAAGTATATAAAAAAGTTGAAATCATTAAAAAAAAAAAATGCTTAAAACTTACTTTTTCATCCCACTCAGACATATGTGGAAACATTTCATTGGCAGCAAAGTCTTTAGCAATGTTTTGAATCTGAAGTTGTTCATCTGTCAAGCCTAAAGCAGCTGAAATAAAACATACGCCGAATTAAATTTTCAAAATTCTCTCAATTTTATTAATTATTTTTAAAATTATTATTGCGTGATTTGCACACAAAGGCAAAAACGGAAAAAAAAATATATATACACACACTCTACGCTATTTGAATTCAGGAGGCCAATGGAAAAACTTCATGTAAAACTGATTTTATTAATGTTTTTTTTTATGCTTAAGCATTACAGACTATTATCTTTTATATGAACCACCCAATTAATTCACTACAATTATTTTATTTTAGCATTTATAGCTGAAAATAGTCATAAATGTATACTCCCCTGGCCTGTCCATTGTCCAAATACTAGTTTTTATACAAACATGTTCGACGTTCAATTTTTGCTAACTTGGCGTAATGTTTTTTGCCATAATCATACACTTACATTAACAGAGAAACATATTTCATCAGTAAACATTGAAAAAATATTTATTATTACTTAAAAAAAATACATTTTTCAACGGGCCATATCAACAGTGTCACCCTCACCTGGCGAACTTCAAAGACTGAAATTTCGCATTGAAAATGCATAAGGATGATGTTGATTGCGAATAACCAGTGTAATACTAGTAAAGTTATTATGTCATTATTATTAAACATATTGGTTATTATGTCCAGGATTTGTGCCGAAATTTATAGGTAGTATCGTAACTAATTATGTTCCAATAGTTTTGCAGATATTACGCAACAAAGAGCAAAAATACAGTCACCTGGCACAGTCCCCTGCCTAGTTATACTAGGCGGGGGACTTACCCCCTATCATGATTTATCAGAAAAACACAAACTTCAATTGGCCCTCTTTCAAACCAAAGTAATAGATTCATTTTCTGAGCAATAGTATTATAATTATACGAACATTTCAAAAAACCGTGCCCGGACAGATTTCGTGTGAAAAATGACGAGTTTACAGAGAATCGCCCGTATGCAACATGTCGTGTTTTCAAGATTGATTTTTTTATTTTATTACAACGCGAAATTTTTTTTGAATACAGGTCTTGTAGAAATGAGTCCATACTCTGATTTTACATCGAAAAATAAGTGAAATAATTGTAAATCAAACCAGAATCCTGCCAATAGTGTCACTCCCCTGGCAACGCATTTTCCCCTGGTATCGATAAACCCCCCAAAAATTGAAATTTCGTCTGGCCCTTACCACTACAGACTACAATCATAAAAATAGCGGCTACTATAGATATAATGAGTGTGAAATTAAACAGATTACTTGTTCTTTAGGGACACAAAAAACGCATTGACCGTAGAATCACCTATATATGCGTGTGTGTGTGTGTGTACATTTATGTATGTGTACTATAAGGGCAACATTCTTTTATGCTATACGTAAAGAGAATTATGCATTTGAAATTGCAGTAATTTTTATAAATACAATGACGGCCGCCTACATAAATCACGTCTTTTCTAAACATCATTTGATTCAATAACGCGGCTGGTTCAATAAAGCGGCTAGTTCAATAAAGCTAGTTATTGTTCTGATTTTAGCGATTTGATTCATTAAAGCGGATGATTCGTTAAAGCACTCATTCATATCGACTTTTTTCAGATTGAAAAAAAGTTAAAATTTTCACACTGGCATTAAATTTTTAAAATTTTTGTTCACTGTAATAAGTATTTCCTTCACATCAGATAAATATCTAGATACGACTTGTACGAATTTGAAAATATAAGTAAATACATTTTTAAAAAGAGTACTCGTACTTATGTACAGGGCCGTATTGAAGGAGTGGGTTTTTAGGGTTCAAACCCCATCCAAATTTTTTCAAAACTGTTCCAAAAAATGCTTTTTAATGCACTTTTTTGCTGAAAAATAATATTATTGCAATTTTATGTTTAGTTTTTTTATTTACATTTCAATTTCATTTGAAAAATAAAATTACCATTATTGAATGTTAGTACAAATTAATGGACTTATCTGCAGTACTAATCTTTATATTGTAGTTTTCGCAAACGTAATTTCATGTACGACAATACACCTTTTGAACTGGGGCAAAGATGCTTTGCACATATCAGAATTTTTTCCTTCATTGGTCATTCCAAAACTCACCACTAAACCCTAAGAAATACGTCTCAAAATGCCGGTTGCTTTATCTAGTTTTTAAGCCCCGTAAAAGAATAGCCGTAAATAGCTGAGAATTGTTATGAAATTACGAGGCTTGACAATCTCTTTCCAGCCAATGACCTAGGTTCCGGAATAACCACCCTTTAGAGGTGTTTCACTCTTTAAAAAAAAGTTTTACACATCATTTTAACAGATAATTAAAGGTATTACAATGCTATAACATTTCTAGGCAACGAACTATATTCATGTATTTCTTTTTTTTAAATACCATTGAAAAAGATACAAAATACACCCTTGTGCAAATTAATTGAAACAAACTCGAAAAATTGAGAAAACTAAGAAACTATAAGATTTTATCTGAATTTATGTAAAGTCAAGAGATTTTATAACATAATAGGATCTCATCAACTCTTTATTAGCATTTGGACACGATTTGACATGGAATCCACCATTTTTTTTACTCTTTTGTAATATTTGTGTTCTTGTACCAGACGTGAATTAGCGCCGTGATCAGATTCTCCATAGTTGAACAACCCTTATGCAATAGGCGATTCTTGCATATAGCCCAAAGATTCTTGACTGGATTTATCCCAAGTCTTCCTTTGTCTCCATTTGGTTCCCAGACATGAATTTCTTGGTAATTTTGGGTGTATAACAAAGGGATAAATCCGGCTGGAAAATCTCCATTCCGTCTGCGCATCGCTTCTTCAATATTGGTAAAGCATTTTTTTCCGAAATTGTAATAGATTGCTCAGAACGCATCCTATCCTCAGCAAGCGACAAAGCACCAACCCCATTTTAACCGAAACAACCCCCAAACATCTTCTTTTGAGGGTGTAAACAAATCGGCTCATGATGCAATCCCGAATTCTTTTACCTGGAGGTCTTCGTTCGTTGGCCTTTTACAATGAAATGAATTACGTCACAAAATAATTCTTTCCTCTCATTTTAACAGCTCAATTCTTACATTTTAATACCTACAAGTAGCGCCTTTTTTTTTCAATGATTTAGTCAGAAGCTGTTTCTTCATAGGCTGATAGGCTAGCCGACCGGTTGCAATAAGGTGCTTCCGAACAGTTAATGAGCTCATATTTATTCCCTATCTTTTTAAATCTCTATTAAGTGCTGAACAAGTCTTTTTATATTTTGCATAAGTAGAAAAGAGTCATCTCTTGGTGTTGCTTTCAATTTTCGGGAAAATGTTCCTCTCCTCTTTGGCGATATGGATCCTGCTTCTCTATTTTGTTTTATAACACGGCTCACATTTGCAATACTAACGTCAACTATCTTCAAAATCTCTCTATAAGTCTTTGGCGTATGTCTGGAAAGAGTATAAATCTTTGTACGATTTCGTGGTGTCATTTATTGCTGACAGTGGTGAAATCTCGACTGACGTAATCATAGATGCAGTTTTAATCTACGGTTTCCTACACATGTGCCCCTAGAACCCCTCTGATTTGTAAAAATTAATTATGGGAAATTATGGGTGTTGCCACATAATTTCCTTCCCAGGAATTTTCTACTTCCAGAAATTATGTATCCTTAGTATCAAAAAAAGGGGAAAAAACGCAACCAAAAATAGACGCTTTTAATTAATATCACTGCTAGTTAAATTCGAACAATTATACATCCATGCAAAACATGATGCCTGAAAAATTATGAGTCTATCGATACCTGGATAGATTGTCAGTTCTCTGGTGTTTTCGAGGAGACAGGATGACATACATAGATCTAGTTGATTTTTAATTTTGTAGATAAAAATCCAATTATACTTGTTATCCAAATAAAAATTTTCCCTGTTTAAACACAAAGGAAAGAAAAAGAAAAGCAGAAAAAGAAATGAAAACAGCTTCAATGCCCAAATTCTACGATGTATATTTTTTATGACGTAAAAACTTTTGAATCTAAAAAAAAAATATTGAGACTGTCTATTTTTTTCAATGCCTTCTTTTTTTGTTTTTCTTTTTTATCTTATTACAAAATTAAATAAGCAGTTTGATTTTCTGCCATGAGTTTTATTGAAAATTTCTCATCACCCCAGATTTTTTTTAAAGATATGCAAATCATTAACTTTTTTTATATTAATTTGTTTAAAAGTACTTTGTGAAGTGGACCAACGTGCCCTGGGCATGTGGTATACGTCGGTCTGCATTACGAGCACATCTTCTATAACAATTTTAATTATAAATATTATCCTATGCTGTAACTAACTTACGTTCTTTCGTGTTTAGCAAGAAAAAACATTAAGTGTAAAGATCAATATAACATATTAAAACATTAAATTGACCAACTTCTACTTTTGCGCAATTAATGATAATCTGCATTTTCTAAAAAATCAGATCAACTTGATTCGTCATCTTCATTTTGCTATTACTAAAATTTTGTTTTTCTAATTCTTCTATTTTTTTCAGTTTTTGTGGGTTTTCTATAACTGGACCAACGAACGTACCCCAAGTTCTTGGACTGAAAAAATGAGGTAATTTGTTTCCCTTTAAAAACAAAAAAGTAAACAAACTACAAATAATTATGTACTGGTTATTTTAGAAGGGGAGTTAATTTATTACAACGTACTTCATGAAAAAGATTTTTAAAAGGAAGTTGCAGATTTCTGAAATTTACTCAGCATTGAAAAAATAGAAATAAAGTTCATTTCTGAAATAAATTTGTTTAATATAACTGTTTACCATGTGATTCCGCTATAGAGTTTGTAGGATTACAGGTGCTATTTGTTGTTCATAAATTAAATGACAAAATTTTACAAGTATTAAAATTATTGAGACCGGTCCAACATCCTACATCTCCCCTTTTGATAAAATCCAGTTCATTATTTTTACAAGTAAAATGAAATTGAGTTAATTAATAACTAAAACAATTAAAATTTTTTGAGCCTATAATTTTATTGAGCAGTGTATATACTAATAAATAATAGAAAAAAATAACTTTTGAAATTAATTCGCTTAAGAAAGCCACCTGAGTTTTCTGTAATTTTAAAATGGAAAAAACATGTAAAGCAAGAACTCACTTCACTTCAGAGGAGGCCACACGTCCCGCTTCAATGAAGCCCTTTTTTAAACCTCTCTAATCAAAAACTATTTAAAACAAAAACATAAAACAATATATATGTATATATATAAATTCGGGAACATTATACGCTCTTTCTACAGATTTCAATGGCTACAAACACCTATAGTTTGCGATTGAAAGTTACAACCCCATTTAAGGAAGCAAAGTACGAAGTTATCCAATGCTAAGAAAGAACGAGGAGCAAGTTATCATTGGTCGGAAAATAAGGAAAAATCCAATTAATTCCACCGATGAACTTACATAAGAAAAAGTAGTTAATTTTATATCTTTGAATGTGGAAGTTAATTATAGTAGTACGGTTTACTCAGAATTAAATAATTTGAAACGAAGCAGATTTTTCGGTAATTTTTTCAACATCATAATTAAAACCAAAATAGAATCACGGTAGAAGTATAAAGAGAGAAAATAAATTGAGAAATTGTTCCAGATACAAAATTGAAACACAAAATGTCTAAATTACAACTAGTCTCAATCAATCTTGCAATCTTTTAATAAATTATTCATTCGTTCCTTCAACCAATAGCTTTAGCATTCACTCATTGATTTAAAAAAAATATTGGGGTCACAGACACTTTCTATCTCAAGAGAATAAAAATATCAGACTGAAAATTGTTTTCTTTCCCAAACTAAACAGTCAAACGGTTTTGGAAAAGAAAAACTGAGGGTAGGTTTGTCATAACGGTTTTATCCATAATTAGAATAAATAAAAGAGGATAATAACGAAGCCCAGAAGGAGATCCCTGAGCCTTATCCTTTCATTTTGAGTCACCAAATACAGCACAGATGTGCGTTTTTGAAATGATTCCGGGAAAGAGTTCTCGAACCCTACAAGTGTAACCTACAAATTACGTATTTAGGACTTCAATTTCGAAAAATTTCCAGGAGAATCCACCAACTGTAACACTAGAAACGCAATTTCTAATCATTACAGATAGTCAAAAACTTCGATTGCTAGCATCAATTTTACCAAGAAACCTTTAAAAAACGAACTTTTTTCCAACACAAGTAAAAAAAATCGCTAATTTAAGGTCATAAACATATTTCTTACATTTCATGTTCTTCCTTTTTACAGCGTTTATTATTGAATACTGCGATACATTGATTTTATTTATTTCTTATTGAACTAAAATTTTTATGCTTTTAAAATATTTACTCGTTAATATTTCGAAATTCATAAGAATTTCTGAACTGTTTTCATTCTTACTTTAAAATGCATTACTATATTAACTATAGTAATTTTGGTTTTATAAACAATCGGAAAAAGCGTTTGTCAGCAATCCCGAAAAAACAGAAATTAGTTTGATTGGTAAAGTCATGCAACTTATTCTTAGATCTTTCTTTCAATTTGTGTTCTTTTTCTTATGCTTATCATTAGACAAACTTGCTATCATTTGATTCAATTTAGCAGAATTATTTGCGATAATCAAAGTATCATTAACAATAGTTACATCCACATTTTTACAATTTCCAGCATTAAAATAAAATAACTTTTTTCGTGCCTTTTTTTCTTTTTGGAATTAATTGAGAAAGATTAATTCCTCCCAATCAGCAGATTTTTATATTTTTCTTTCAAACCTTCATTTAATGTTTAAATAGTATGTATATTATTAATTAGAAATACATCAAATTAAATTTCTAAAAGTTCATCCATTTGAATTCCATTAAAAGTAGAATTCCTATAAGGAGCAGTCAATAAATAATGAGTCAGAGGCAATTTCACAGCATTTTTTAAATAAAACTCAAAACCATTGTCTGTAGGCATTTAGGCATTTATCCCATTCTGACATTGGCTGCATAATGCCGTGCAACTAGAAATTGTTTGGTTGCTTTTAGAACAATTGCGCATGCACTCCTTTACTTCATTTTTGGTTTGAAATTGGTCCCCACAGTGCTTTTTTAAGCTCATTAAAGATATGAAGTCACATGGCGACAAATTTGAAATGAGGGGGGGGGGAGCAGGATTTCTCACTTGAACAGACATGTCTTTGTCCCGTATACTGTGTGGGGTCTAGCATGTCTCCATGATCCTGATAATCAACTAGGAGCTGTCCTTTATTATCAAAGAAAAGTGAAAGCAGTACCTTTTTGGCACTAGTGTGAAGGGTCATAGATTTTGGTTTGCACAATACTTTTGAGTTTTTAGCTGACAGAGTGGTGTGGAGGTTAAGAGGCTGGCCTCTCACGCCCGGGTTGCCAGATTTAAGAACTGTAAATACGGGACAGGCTCTTGGGGGGGGGGGGATTGAGAGATGAAGTCTAAAGGTTGAATTTTTCCAACCTTGACTTTAATATTCAACGTTTCTCACAAATAAAACTGAAGAAAAAAATACACAATGATCATATGAATGAAAACTTCATTTTTCACCTTGCATAGTTATTTTTCGTCATGAATATTAGTGGGAAAAGGTTTAACACTAATTATTGTGAAAATTCGTATTTCCCTGTTATTAACCCTTTTTCCTGAAGCAGGCCAGTCATTTCAAATATTGGCGGGGGCGGGGGGGGGGGGGGCAAATAGTAAATTATACCAAATTTCAATGTAAATTATACCAAAAAAAAAAGCAAAAGACTTGGATGTTTATACATTAATTTGCCAAAACCAGGGGGAGGCCATTGACCACCCGTCCTGATGTCCCAAATGACGGGCCTGTCTTGGCGTGAAAGATATAATAGTCACTTCTACTGATGCCTAATATTTAGTATGTACTTTTTCAAAAAGTTAGACATACCAAAGGGGAAATTTGAATGAAAAATACAGTGAACTCTCACTTATGCGCCGACCCAAGGGACCAAAAGAAAAAGGCGCATAAGTGAGAGAGACGTATAAGTGAACAAGCTTATTTTAAGGACTAAAACGCAACATAGGTTTTAATGAGAGAATGAATAAGAATGTTTCTATAGACAAGGGACATATTACTGTACGGTTTGGCAATTACTCTAACGTAACTACAATGACAAAGAGAAAACAAAAATTGTGGCATGCCTAACTACAAACTGTTCCCTTTAAAACGATCCATAATAGGTAATTGTCCCTCTCCGAACTCCAGTTCATGCGAAAAAAATGCCCCAAAGAAAATAAATATATATTTTCTTTTTACATTTTAAGGAAAATTCGGCGCATAAGTGAAATATTTATCTTTAGAGCGACGCATAAACGAATGATACTATATATCATTATTTTGCTATGGATTGTGTTGGGTCCAATTAAAATCGTCGTATAAGTGAAAAAGGCGCATAAATGAGGCGGTGTATAAGTGAGAGTTCACTGTAATTTTAATGAGTCATTAAAAAAAATTTTGATTATAATTGAGTAGACAGAATCAAATCTTACTACTTGAACTCACTATAAGAAGTTAACCTAAAACAAATAAAAAAAAATCAATAATCAATATCTTTTGGGGAAAAACTGTACAGTTTTGTCAATATTATAACATGATAATTATTCTTATATAATATCGGAAAATTCATTTTTTTTTTTTTTTTTTGAAAATCATATTTGCTACTTAATTTTAATGCTGCAATAATTCTTTCTAAGTTTTGATGGTCTTTAGGTTGCCATAAAGCTCACTGCAATTTATATTTCTGTCTCTCATTGTAAAAATTATGTATCTTCATGTTTTTAAAACTCACATTTGTTTGCTTAATGGAATAACATTTAGTTACATCTTTTTTTTTAAAGCGAAGTGAAGTAAATTTCAAAAGATTGAAATTGATTGATTCAAAAAATCTAATAGAAACTGAACACATATGTTTCTTTCGTCATTGAAAACTTGAGAAGGGCTTTTTATATAATAAGATATATATAGTAAAATCATTTACAAGGAGACACACCACTTTTACAATGAACGTTTGTTGAATTGATTGTCGCAATAATTTCTGCTCTAAATGAATAGAACACTAACATTACTTCAGAACAGGAAAATATTAAAATTCAATCAGTTCTCTTACCACTCTATTTCACATTTTTTGTTGCACTTCATTTTCTTTTCTGAAAATAATGTTCGTTTTGTAACATGCTGCTTCTAGCAGGAATACGGGACTTTAGCCGTCCCGTATCAAGGTTCCCCGGGACGCGGGACAGTATTTCAAAAAACGGGACTGTCCCTTGAAATCCGGGACGTCTGGCAACCCTGCTCACGCCCAAAAGTGGAGGATCAAACCTGGCTCCAGTCGGTGGATTTTCCAAAATCGACAAGGGCCACGTCCTATATATAATTATGCTGCATGTAAAATGTCCCTCAAGTACTCGGTTGGCATGGAGTACTGAATGGCAAAATTAAATTCCTAGTACAGTAGGGTGGTCCAAAATTTTGAAGGTGAAAATGTTTTGAGTGCTACCCTCCCATTTGGTTCCAATGCCTTAAAAAATAAATCAGACAAAATTTGAAAACATTTTGACAATATTTAAGGGCAGCTCAATGCTACCTTTAAAAATTGAATATGGTTGGTGAAATTTGTAACACTGGAGAATAGAGCGCATACTAACAAGCAACCAAAGTAAGGAAAAATGCAATGGTTATTTTATGAAAAGAAAATAATTGCATTATAAAATAAGACCTAGCAGTAGCCTTGTACTATATACTGTAAATATAAAAATACTTTTTGAAAATATAAATACATGAAATATATTCCAACTAACCACATGGGCAACCACATGGGTCACTCATCTCAAAACAGTTAAAATTTTACTTTAAATATTTTCAAGTCATAATTTATTAAGGCATAATAATAAAATGAGAGCAGTTTCAGTTTAAATTGTGTGAGTAAAAATACTTCATGTTTAAAAGCTTGTAAAAAAAACACAAAAAGGCGCAATAATAAAAGGACAACCTAGTTCATTGCCAATAACAGCATTAAAGAATAAGAAATACCATTTTCTTGGAAAAAGTCCTTTAGTTGATGAGAATTCAAAACAGCAGATAGTATCTTACACTCAACTCAACCCAAAAGCTGTTTTTTAAGAGTGAAAGAACATTTAGCAAGTACTGTCTAAAATTTTTTCGTGCGACCTCCGAGACATCTGCGCACGCACCAAGTCTCCTCGGACTTTCTCGAAATAGGGAGGAAAAGCAACGAGGAAGTAGTAAGCGAACAAAAGTTGAAGGCATCGGGTAGTGCGCATCCTAAACCTATCTCCCCTTTTTCAGATGGAAGTGTTCGTGGCTCCCAGGCGCACAATACGCAAACAGACAGTAGTCATATTTTCGAGTCAAACACAATCCTAATTTCTCTCTCTCTCTCTCATATTACCTTTTATTATTCACAAACTTTGGTGAAGGACTGAAAGATTGGATTGAAGAAAAGGTGATTTCTTGAAAAATATTAATTTGAGTTTCAGAAAAAGTACAGTAAGATAATGAGTTACAAATGCTCCACCCAGGGAGGGGCAACTGCCCTTTCTAGCCCCTCTACCCTTCTACGCCCGTGGGGCCTTGTATTATTTCAAAAAATAGCATGATCACTACCGATAAATTGCTCCTTTGCTAAAACACTCAAGAACAACTGTACCAATTAATTATAAACCCATGAACTGTTAAACTATACCGATTGAAGAGGAGAAACTGTTAAGCATCACATGCTGGCCAATGATCTACAGCAAACATGTTAATGCGTAAATGTTAGCATAATCATCAGGTTAGGATTGAGACAAATAAAATATTAGTTATCAACTAAAATTTGAGAATCTTTTAAGAGACTAGTCACAATTGAAGAGCTTGGAGGATGACGGGGTTACATTTTAAAAAATGTAACATTATGGTTGATTACATTAAAAAAAAGGAACACTGTACAATAGTAAGCAATGGATACAGGTAAGCAAATAAAACTTGGTACATCAAACAATAGATGTCAATAGACCAATGTCTTAGGCACAGTAATGACAAAACCAGAAAACAAAAAAGCTGCAACAATAAAACTTTGAACTTTAATTACTCGCAATTTCTGTTTTGTCACATAAACCCTTCATCTCCCAAGCCCTTCACTTTTAAGAAAGCCAAAGCTCAGCCAGATATCGATCTAATCCTTCTTAAGTAGAAGAGGAATCAGTTTTATATTAATGACATCTGTAGGCGTCACTCCGTAAAAAGGTTTAGCTTCATTAATGACCATGCTTAACTATTTGTGGACATTTCATGACTATGGCTTGACATTCTGAATGCCGGAATCAGAATGTACAAATAAATTACTTTTTCAAAATGTTTCTGAAGACATAAAATTGAATAGTAAGGGAGGGAGGTGTTATGCATATGACTAGAAATATTTTCTTTATCATTTTTTGAGGAGCCAACAAAGGCTCTCCAAGGACCTCGGAAGAAAGGGGTAACTACTGAGAAGATAAAAGTATAATGAAAGATAATAGAATTCGGATTTATAACCAAACACAATCACACATGCTTTTATTCACTTAAAAAATACTGTTTTAGATTGTTTCCTAGTTCTTATTACAAGATTAAATGAACATAGATTTCAGCTCTTTTCAAAGGGCTTTTCTTTGACTTTTTTTTTTTACAATGAAAGAGTCAGTACTCAAAAACATTTTTTACTGAGGATTTTAAGTAAAGCTTAGGATTTTATAAGAATTTTAAATGTGAAATTACAAACTTCACTCTTCATCAATGTGTCCTCATACTTGGTTTGATTTACAATTATGAATACTATTCACAAGCTGATTGATTATAACTTTTCTTCTACTAATAAATCTTTAATGTCCTCAATACTGCCGTGCTAAGCAAAAAAGTCGTATCTGCACTTTTAAACAAAATTGAGTTATCTCCACCAGGTGGCTCTTTGTGACGTATTTTACCTAAATACAAAATTATATGACCATTTGAGAACCGGAAATATTTTTAAAAAAATCTGGAAAAATTTCAACTGAATCAAATACATGGTGGCGAAAAACTTTAGAGTTTCATCTCAGTTTGAGCTCAACTGCAGATACCACTTTTGCACTTAGCACGGCAGAATAGCCATATCCCAAGACCTTCCTAGTAACCACGTAGTCTGATTGATTAGGTGCACCATGTTTGTGATTTAAGAGTCTCTGGTATGATTCAAGTATGTTTTTTATTGCAACTGAAAATTGTCATACCTTTCTCTAATATAAATTTAACATTGATGTTTTTAGCTAGTATAGTTCATTTTTCTTATGAACATTATTTTAAATAATTTAATGTTTAGAATAAGCAGAATTTATGTTGTCTAGTGAAGTGATGCATCTTTGATTCTTCCAAGCCAGGGTAAATCTTGAGACTAACCCTTATCAATTTTCCTTCAAGTTTTTTATCTTGTTTTAAAGGAAAATACACAGAAATAAGCCAAATTCACACTCAGAGCAAAATCCTTAGCTTGCTCCCCTGAGATCCAGAATTGCTGTAGCGATATGAAGATGTGTTCTACAAAGGTATTGGCATTTTTGATCGTGTTAATCTGAAAACCTATTATAAATTGCAGTGCTGGACAAAGACTCAAAATTTATTCAATCATGTCAGAGAAACAGAGCCACAGAAGAGTTATCTGTACTTATTTTTAAAAACAAAATTTCCTGAAGGCTGACGAACACATTTTAAACCAATGTTATAACATAACCATGGTAGTAAAACTTATTATTTTTTTGTGAAAAACAAATTAGTCACAGTGTACATTACAGTGAAAAGATAGATTCTGTGGATATAGGGAACATTTAGAAGGGTGTTGAAAGGCAATTCACAAAGAAATGTTCTTATGCCAGCAAGTCTACTTAAAATTATAATTCAGGCTGGCAGACACAGCTTATTTTTCATAAACAGACACTAAAATTTAAGATGGGCTGCCCACGGAATGTTTTCTGAATTGCTTGTTAAGAATTTCAATTTATATGCATACTACTTTTTTTTGACTTGTGCACACTGATTCTAATCATACATAAATTCTAGTTTTGGTGGAATAGTATAATTGGAGAACAATGGGTTATTTTCTTCCCAGTAATCCCTCCCCTCAAAAATTCAATAGCATATTCCTTGCCATGCACCTCCCCCCCCCCCCTCTTAGGGAGCCCTGATTTGATCGCATTATGTATAAATGCTAGTCTTTCTTCAGAAATAGCCCAAATATATTACTCTAGCCATTTGGGTCAGTTTTGAATATTTTTTCTGCACATTTAAAGATTTGCCCATGTGTAGCAAAAACACAAAGAAAAATAATATCTGACAACGTTATTTAAGTTTTACTACACTAAAAAAACATAACTTTGTTCAGCTAACATTGAATTTTAAAACAAATGTATAATTCTTTTTTGTTCCAAAACATACAGGAATAAGTAATATCATAAGTGGGGTATAGCATGACATTTGAGTTACTTTCTGGTCGCTGAAATGTCATGCTGATTTTTCTTGCCTAGAACTGATTTTTATGCACCTTATATTTACTGATGGCTAAAACGATAAAATTTAGATGCGTAATATCCCAAATTATTTTTAGGAAAAAAGGCCTTCGATGAAATCCTGTCACTTAGCCCAACGTTCAGAGGAAAACTCCGATATCGTAACCACTCATTTCGTGCGTAAAAACAGAAGAATGCATGTGGGCAATAAAAAGCGAGTATGCATCAAAAAATGAATGCAAACCGACTGCTTGCATTATATATCAAACATGGTATAATCAATAAGAAATTAAAATGTCAACGTCATAGATCTCGATATTAGTGTAAAACGCATGCATCAATTACGCATAATGCCCTGTTCAAAAATAATAGCACTAAAATACTGAAATTTTACTTGAATGATAAATTCAAAATATCGGCAGATTTATGTAATGAAGAAATAAAACTTACGATCAACACATGTTGCAATGTTGCGACGAACAACTGGAAGTCGGAAAATCTTGTATGCATTGTAAAATAAGCCGAAATTTCGTGACTTGAAAGCAATCATTTTCATTTAATGTTCCGTTCAATTGAACAAAAAAAAAATAATTACATGCGAAACCACGAAATGTAAATATCGTAAAAACCAAATAAACTTCGGAAAATTTTACATTACATTCTACGCCAAACGCAAAGGAAGAAGGTTAATACTTTTAGCTTATAAGTTTCTCCTCTTCAATGCCCTGGTTATATGACGTCACCTCCCTCTGCAAATTTTCTGGTTTTCGGATTCTAGTTTTTTTAATATGTGCTTTTGCGCAAAAGCACGCAAAAATTTGCGTGTGCAGCGCATTTTTGCAGATGCAGCGTTTCACCTGAATTCCGCCCTAAAACAGTGAACTAACAGATCAATGATGAGCACAATAAGCGTTTTACGGAACCTTGTTAACAGAGGAGCATCGATGAGAGACCACGGGAGGTCATTGCGACCTCCTAAAAAATTCCTTATTGGATATATTTCCTGATCTTTCAGCAAACAGAAAATAATAGTGCAGAATTTCGTTTTTTCTAACGTGCCTATAAAATATTTTCTCATCCTCATTTCGGGGCGCTCCGATGGGAGGTTACGGGAGATCGCTATGACCTCCCAGAAATTCCCATATTCAGCATATTTTGTCGGAAAATTCGGGGACATAATTGTGATGTTACAACCTTTAAATGATCGAATGTCCCCTTTTATTAGATGTACTTAAGTTTGCATACCCGTAATTTATCATTCGGCAAAATTTAGAATTCAATTCGGCAAATTGAGAATTTCAACTTTCCCAAAAAATTTAAATTGAGGCGCATCTGTTCTCCTTAGATTACGTACATGCTTTGTGTGAATGATCGTATTTTATTATTCTGTAAAATTTAAAGTTTCATTCCGCAAATTGAGAATTTCCCCCTCCTAAAAATTGAAGTTCGGGCGCACAGACATTGGACGCCCACCGAAGTTGCTAACCATATCTCGTGTCCTTTACCGGCTACAGGCCAAAAGAAATTGAAACAGCAGGTAATGAAGCAACCCGAGCCAGGACAATTACCCTAACAAAGACATATATAGGACTGAAAATGAAAAGGGGTGTACATTTGGGCAATCAAGAGCGTTAATTGACCCCCCCCCCCGCCTGAATTTTGGAAATAATGTAATAATGCATTTGTGTATGTTATTTTGCTGCTTTTCCCCACAAAATGCATTGCTTAAAAAATATC
>JAXGGA010005217.1:0-80193 GCA_038373865.1 Uloborus plumipes
CCGTTTTCCCGGTAGCTAAAATTTTTTTCCAAAAACTTTTTTTTGTACCAATCAACTCAAAATGAGTGAATACATAGGAAAGTGCGTGTACCAAGTCGAAAAAAAAAAACTTTTATTTTTATGACATACCCTATTGCTCATGCGATCAATAAAGTTATCACAGGTTGACCAGACACAAAATGAGCCTCGTTTCGCCTGTATAACAACCTTGAATGAGAACTTGAAGTTTGTATATGTCTGCTAAGATAGCCCCAAAGACGTTATATCAGATTCAGGTCTGCAGATATTGGTGATTATTCCATTCGATCCAAACCTTGACCCTCAAGATATTTCTCAACAACCGTAGCAGTGTAAAATCATCCATCTGAATGAAATCCCAACCAATAGCACTAGCATATGGGTGTATATATTGATCAAGAATGCCATTCCGATATTTTACACTAGTCCGAGTAATTCCATGGAACTCATGCAGGTCAGTGTGACTGTTGAGTGAGGTCCCTGCCCAAACCATGATTCCACCATCTCTACCACTGCTTTTTTCAATAGCGTTAGATTGATAGTATCTGGTGCCTTGTTACTTCTTGATCGACACCCTGAATCTCTCTCGAGAGTGAATTTGGACTCATCTATGAAGAGCCCGGCAGCCTACCACTTTTAAATCCAAGAAACATATTATCTTTTCCGCAATATCCTTCTCTGTCGTCTGTTGAGGGACACACACACAACTTGTTGAACAAAGAATTCTGCATTGTGTAGGCGTCTTTGCACCATAGTAGTGGAAATTCTTCACATTCATGTTTCAATGTGGTCTACATTGAGCTGCAGTACAGAGTTTGTTTTTTTTTCCTCCAGACAGAAAGAGCTAGAAAATTTTTCAGCAGATGTTGTAGCTCATGATCGGCCTAAAGCACGTCTTTTGGACACAGAATTTTCACACTGATGTTGATCCTAAAGTCTACGTAAAAGTCTACCCTAAAGACAACATTGCAAAGACACATTGAAACTTTGAGCAGCATCAGCCAATGACAGACCTATTTCCATCCTTTCAACTGCCTGCAATCTTAATGATTCGGGAAAATAACTTCGACGACACATTGCTAGACTCTACCATTTATTATCAATAAAACTGCTAACAACAGTTGAAAATCATCAATATTTACACACAAAATAAGAAAAGCTTGCCATTTTCATTACTTCTCTCACTCGTTTCACCTGTTCTTCTAAATAAATATAAAAAAGATAGCCACTTTTCAAATTCAATATTATCATTCATATAAACAATCATACAAATCTCATCTGGATTTCTCCAAACAAGGGCAGTATGATATTTTCCCTTTGAGACATAAATTTTAAAGAGTAATTTTATTTCTTTAGTAGATGATTAAGAGATTTTGAGTAAATAGAAGTTTATCTAAATCATATAAATAACAAACTATTTACCAACTACCACCCTCTTCAGATTTGGTTTACCGAGTCCAAGCCAGTCTCGGAGCATGGTATATAGAGAACAAGCAGGACAGAACTCACACGGTTTGAAAAGTATTGAAACAGAACAATAGATTAATGCAACTAACGCTTATGGTGTAGACTAATGTTATATCTTGTAATATTTGTTGTTGAAGAGTCCAGGCTGAGATTATACTTTGTGGAGTTATGTTATTATGAAGAGTAGCAGTTGCGACCTTAAATACAAGTACTCAGTATTAGCAGGTGTTATTCCGTAAGCCGGACCATTAATTGTTCTGTTTGGCCCAAATCAGCGGTTGTACCCGATTTTTTTAAGTTGTGATTAAACATTCATAAAGAGACCTCAGTTTAATACTAGAATAATATTTTTACACACTAAAACTAAACTTTCTTCTATATCTATCTTATGAATTCCAGTTACAAAATAAAATACGTACTTGCCCGAATAACTGGAAACAGCTCCAATTTCCCAATTATCGTAATAATCCGGCAAATGCAGAATCAATGAGCGAAATTGGAAATCATTGCAAAAGCCTTGTTTAGATTAATTGCAAACATTTTATTTGTTAGTAAAAAGAAATTGGCAACAGTTAAAAATTTCAAATCATTGAAAGTTTTCAGCTGTTTTGATAATTAAATAGCGTGAATGCGATTTTTTAATGAATTGATTTTTCGCATTGTTGACTAAGCGCAACAATCACCCCACCCTCCCCCTGGGGCGATTGGAGCAAAAATTTAATCGATGCTTGCTTCCGTATTGGGTTAGTGTTACTCCAAATTTCATTCAAATCTCAGCAATATTTCTTGAGATACAGTAGGTGCAATGACAAAATAAGCACTTTTGATTGCTCCACCCCCCTTTGAGATATTGACACACAAATTGAATCAGCGATTGTACTCAATAGGGTCTACCTATGGACCAATTTTCGTTTGATTCCGCTTGTTACTTCCTGAGATATAGCAATCACCCCCGCGCAGAACACGTGCGAGTTCTCCACCCCCCTTCAAGATACTGACACACAAATTGAATCAGCACCTGTACTCTATAGGGTCTACCTATGGACCAATTTTCGTTTGATTCCGCTTGTTACTTCCTGAGATATAGCAATCACCCCCGCGCAGAACACGTGCGATTGCTCCACCCCCTTCGAGATATTGACACGCAAATTGAATCAGCACCTGTACTCGGTAGGGTCTACCTATGGACCAATTTTCGTTTGATTCCGCCGGTTACTTCCTGAGATATAGCAATCACCCACGCGCAGAACACGTGCGATTGCTCCACCCCCCTTGGAGGAATTCGCTAAACAAAGTCAGGTGCACCAGTTCACATGGTGGTACATATGTGAAAAAATTTTTGTTCGATTTCATGCAGTAGTTTTTGCTCTAGCGCGGCCACAAAAACTGGTCACACACATACAGACTCACACACACACAGACACACACACACACACAGACAGACATTTTCCAAAAATGGTCGAAATGGACTCAGCGCACCTCAAAACGTGCAAATCCGTCAAAATTCGACATTCGAAAATTTTCACGAAACCAATACTTTCTTCTATATAATAGATATAGAAGAAAGTAAAAACAATTACATTATTTTTCAATCAGAGCTAAAACAAATTTCGATGAATTAGCAGACTCAAAAGCAATACAATATTCAAGCAAAACCTTATAAAGTTTTGTGAAGAAATGAATTAAAAGCTCTTAAAGTAATCTGGTGGAACTTACGCCATATCTGTTGAAGAAATTATTAAATCTTCAGAACCTTTTAATACTGCAGAAAAAACTAAACTTTTTAGAAACTTCTGTGTTTTCAAAATTATTCTTCCAAGTTCAGCATTACTAATGTTTTGTGGTGAACAAATGCAAAAATCTAAGAATACTTGTCTGAACACAGATAATGTAGCATTTACTATATATGAAACTGGTATTTCAATAGCATTAGCTACAGCATGTATCATCTTAACTTTAAAAAACTTCAAATTTCCTTTCTTGATTAGGTCTGTAAATGTAGGTTTCAAAAAGTACATCCTCAAAGAAATAACTGAAAAGAAAATAAAACATATTGGTATTTCTCTTAATGAATGCAATTTTAATTATAATAAGTATTGATATTAAAAAATAATACATTTTAATAAATGAAAATTACTTGAACTATAATATATTTTCAATTTAATTAAATGGTTACCATTTCAAATTCAGAATTCTTATAAAAATTCAGAATTATAAGGTATTTTATTGAATAACTTTAATCAATTATAATTTGCAATATACTTAAATAACATGGACATACCTGAATAACATATTATTTAAAATGTCTCTTTAAACAGAACTTCACCCACGTAGTAAAAGGAAAAAAAAAGTGTAGGACTACTTGGAGTTACCCTGGATCTACAAGGAAGCCTACTTCACTACATAATTATAAGATAAATGTTTAGCTTTCGGAAAATGTGCTGTGCTTAGAGCATACATTATGAGTAAATCTCTGATTTTGTAAATAAAAAATATTCTACTAGAAGTAAAATACAGGGTTATTATAAATGATGGACCCCTTTTTAAAAATTCATATTTATTAAAGTTTTCAACGAAAATTAACATTCTTTATATAAACGGAAAGAGGAGATTTGAAATTTTTTTCATATATAATCATAAATGTTCAATGTGTCCACCGCGTGCTGTACGGCAAACATGACTTCTTCTTGTGACACAGGCGGTCTTCCTCTGCTCTTCCTTTTACAAACACTACCAGTCTTTTGAAAGTGCTTAAACCAACGGCTTATGCTTTTTTTAGTTGGGGCTTTAATTCCAAATTTGGCTCGAAATACCCGCTGCACTAAAATTTGTGACGCAGTTTTTACAAACTGAAGAACTCAGAAAACCTTTTGGTCCACGGTCGCCATTTTCTTCAGCTGCGCCAGTAAATCAAATTATAATCTAATACGGTGCAAACTCTACTGGTGCGCTCTCTTTTTGCAGCTTCAGAAAAAATTTTTGCACTAAAAAAATTGAAATTTTATCTTTCCATTGCAATAAAGATTGTTCATTTCGGATTTGTACTTTAATAAATATGAATTTTTAAAAAGGGGTCCATCATTTAGAATAACCCTGTATATTATATGAAGTTAAACTTGTACAGTTTGTGTAATTTTATTTACCGAATTTGTATGAACATTATTTCTCTCAATGGGAGCAAATGATAAAGTTTTTCATACAGAGCAATTGTGCCAACCCTGTACTCAAAGGAAAAAAGACTTGTGGTACAGCATGTGTACCACACGATTCTTAAAGGTTAAGTGTGATATCATAGCAGGAATCCCAATGCTTTTTCGAGTCCCTATGCGACAATTAAGATCAATTTGGTCCTATGTTGAATTAATAAGCCTTAATTCTTTTCCAAGTTAGCCCCCCCCCCCCCCCCCCCCTGCATTCTATTTGGCAACATATATTTTCTATTTTTAGTTTCATGTAACAGTTTTATATACTGTTCTAATTTTTTCATTGTTTTTATGTTGTGTTATGCAATACATTCAAATCCCATTTTAACCTAGTTGAATGGACCATAAAAACCAATTTATTGTTAAGAAATTTTGCTATACGGAACTTACAGTAGCCTCACATTGATAAATTTGAGAATCTCAGCAGTCTTCCTTACAACAGAAGTTTTGCTACAATGATTTTTACGAGAATGGGATTTGGCTGTATTCCACAAAAATTCTTAAAATTGTATTTCAGTTTCTGCTCGATTTTATGCAAGGTAGGAAAATTTTGGATCCTACATAGATTATACACCAAGCTAATTCAGAAAACTAAAACATGAAAATTTTAAACATATGACAAAAATGAAAAAAGTAATTGAAAGTAGCATTAATATTTTTACAGGCTTACCATAATTAGTATCAGGGTCACAAGCAGAAGTTGTTATATTCTCAGTTCGTGACTGACAAATAGGAAGATCAGGTACACAATTCACAACAGTTTGGTTATCACTGGCCTAAACATCAAATTAGATGTCATTCAAATTTCACTGTACCGTGAAATAATAAATTATTTTAAATTTAAGAATTTAATATAGAAAGTTTTAGAGATAGAAATAAATCATTGGTAATCTTATGAATGCTCATATCTCATCTTTTATGATTTGAGAAGAAGTCTAATAATGGATTTCGAGCTCTTTTGAAAATCTTTTAGATCCCAAACTCTTTTAAAAGTTTATTTTCTAATTTTGGTAATAGTGATGAAAACATAACATACTTATGGGTAATATGGAAGTCTTGGCTGACTTACATAAAAATTTGAGTTTTTGAGATACATTTTTAAGACAGTAAACAAAGTATGTATGATTGAATATGTATTTAAATTTATATTTATTCATAGCCCAAACAAGATCAAGGTTGAAAGACACATCTTTTTCTACAATTCATGAGTAAGTATATTGATATAAGCATAAAGTATGTTTTTTTTTTCAAATTAGAACTTTAAGAAGAAAGTGATGTAGTAAAATAATTGAACTAGCCTCAACCTAGTATTTTGAATTAATAGTGATAACGGGTTCGACATCGGAAACAAAACATTGATGGTATTGATTGATACATCAACCAAAAAGTTTTCTAACATCAATCTTTTTGTACATATATTACGTACAAATTTGAATGTACAGCAACCTCTTTTTCATCGCGACTTGTCATATCACTCAATAGGATATATATATTTCCACTTTCTCCATAACTTTCTCTAGAAGAAAAAATCACTGTAAAACATCAATGGTTATTTTTGAGCCATTTTTCCAGTGAGAAGTGAGATCGATATTGAAACTGCTGATTAGGGATGATTAACTTTTCTTACCTCATGTTTTCCAAAAACATTTTTCTGCTGAAATACAAAACATCTAACGCAAAACAATGAAGTTTAAAATTCATCAGCAGTAAAGAGGCAAAAGCAAATCAGCAATAATTAAACAATATCCAGCGCAAAACATAAACAGTGATCATAGAAAAACTTTTCCAAAGAAATAAATACTGCAACTCCTGGTTGACAATGAAATTTTTTTAATAAGTATAATTATCACAACTTTTTTGCTGAAACATCGGCATTGAAAAAATATCGAACTCAAAACATCGATGTTTTGAAAACATCGACTGTAAAACATCCATGTTTTGAGAAAAACTTGGATGTTTCTAAGACATTGACATCAATCTCGCCAGCTCTAATAGCAACATTACTATTTTTAACATTCAGAGCTCTAACCTGTATTTTTTAAATACAATGAATTCTAGAACCAAGAAATGAAAAGTCTGATTCTTTGGCACAAAGAGATTTTGATGGATGATACAATGATACATGTAAAATTTTCTTCTCAAATAATTTTCAAGCAATGTAACAAAAACAATTTAGAGCGCTCCATTTTTGCAAAAAATACCGAATTTTATCCACTTTGGTTTACTAATATTAGCTGCAGAGTTAACTTCTTTAAAAATTTCATCACTTGTAGCTGAAACTATATAGAACAAATCAAGAATTTATTCTATAACATTGTAAGTTTCATTCGTGTAACACACAAATATTCTTCAGAAAGCATTGTAAGTAAAATTACAGCTTTTGTTGTATGTCCAAAACTAACGATAAGTATCTACCCCTGTCCTATGACATAGAATGCAAGACATACTTTTTTCTTCTTGTTGTGACTTTTGCTCACAGCACAAGTTTTGGATGGTTAAAATCATGGTTTAAACCAGATTTTATTCATTTTTTAAACTATATAATCCTGGACTCAGATTAAATTTGAGACTGAAATGTATGGATGAATGTATTATGAAGTAAATTATAAAAACATAAAATCACTAATTTGAAAATAAATTTCCACTCATAGACCAAATTATATCAATTGAATAACTTACCTTTTTCGAATTTTCACAAGCTAACCATGTTGAATTATAAAGAACCTCATAGGAATTTTGGGATGAGCATTTAATAAATAAACATTTAGGTTCAGGCTAAATAGAAAAATATTTCAATAAATAATGCACAAATAACAAGGGATACATAAACATAAAACAATTAATTGACTGAATCTAATACAAATATGAGTTAAAATTTTATTTTAATTTTAGCAATAAGATTGTACTAAGTTTTTATCAAGGTACAAAATGCTAAATTATGCATACATAATCATAGTTAGAAACAAATGATTTCAATGTACAAGGGGATCTATCATTAGTGAGAAGAGGTCCTAGGTCTTAACAGTAAGATTATTTCACATAATTTCAAAGCAGTCTTACTTTTAGGTAGAGGTTTTTTAGACCTCATTTAGAGTAAGCTATCTTAAGAAAGCGATCTTAAGAAAGATATTAGTTATTGGAAAAGGTTCAAAAAAGAGCTATGAGGTCACTAAAAGGACTTTCCAATTTACACTCAGATTTCATGCTTAACCTTTTGGATCCGGGCTGTTCATATAGAAATTTTTCTTTCGACCCAGGTAGTACGTCAGTTGAACCACAGATTTCTTTCCCATTGAAAAGAGAAGGTAAAAACTGTCATACTAGACGTATGAAACTTTGAAAAAATTCCCGGCTCCAAAGGGTTCGAGTGAAAATCTCAACACCGTCCTCTAAAAAAAAGACTTATGGTACAACATGTGTACCGCCCGGTTCCTAAAGGTTAAAAAGCTTAGTATGCATAGTCTCGAGCAAAAAGGAGCGTGTTTTGAGCATCTTTAATCCCAAGCTAATCAGAAAATTAAAAAAAGTATTACTTCATAAGGATTATTTACATTTTGAATAGTTTACCAGAAATAGCTGTTACTCATAATGGGGTGAACTTTTATGAGGGCTCTTGATCTAAATTGGAGATTGATATAAACTGACTAGAACCAATACAGCTGGAACAGAACATGTTGCTGGTCGTACCTTCTGTACTTAAATTACTTCACCAGGTGTATGCAAATGAAATGAGACGATTGTTAAAAAAAAAAAAATATAACATAATAAATTTGCCAAAACTGTTAATATTTCTTTATTCGAAATAATATCTATCGCTAGTTACACATTTTCTCCATCGCTCAGGCAATTTGTGAACATCATGCCAAAAAAATGATTGGTCTTTGGAGGCCAACCAGGCCCGTCATTTAGGGCGGCAGGGGGGGGGGTCAATTGCCCCCCCTGACTTTGAGAAATCAATGTATTTGCATATAAGTGGGCGTGGCTTTTGATGTTTTCCAATGAAATTGCATTGAGTTTGGACCCTTTGCCCCCCCCCCCCTCCCTGGAAAAACTTGAAATGACGTCCCTGAGGCCAACTAGTTATCAAGCCAAGATTTGGAGTTTTCGTAAGAAGTGAAGTGCAGGTCAGCCACTGCGTGCCCCAATGATGCAAATAAGTGATAATCGGAAGGAGCCAAATCTGGCGAATAAGTCGCATGCGCTAAGGGCTCTCAACTGAGCACCTTAACGATGTCCTTCATTGATTTAGCATAGTGCCTAGGTGCGTTTTCCTCAAGAAAAATCACTTTGAGCTGCTTTCTTGTATTGCTCGCGTTTTTCGAGTATAGCATCGTTCAAATCAAGTAATTATTGCTTGTAGCGATCAGTATTCACTGTTTTGCTGGGTTTGAGAGGTTCATAATAGATTGGCTCCTCCTGATCCTAAAAAATACATAGCATGGTCTTGCTGCCGAAGCGATTCGGCCTTGCAGTCGATTTGGATGGTTGTCTCCCCGGGATCAACATATGATCGGTTACGCTTGGAATACTTAAAACATTCATTTTTCATCATCAATCACAATTTGATGGAGATATGAGTAGCATTAGGCTGGTTCACAAACCTATGGCAAAAAAAAAAAATTTGTCCTAGAGGTCACGGCGGTGGCTCATTTTTTTACTTTTATTCAGCCTAATATCCAGCCAAAATTTCAACCTCCAACTTAAATTAAAAGACGGTGCTCAAAGCTCAATTAGTTCTCCAGTTTTAGTCAATTTCAAGCGTTTTTCGGTTGAGCGGCAGAAAAAAAAATCCGGGTGTTTTGCTATCATTCTTGCTGATTCTTATGTTCAATGATCCCCTGAATCCTAATATGGCCACCCTTTTCCCCCATTGCCTCCCACTTTTCGAAAATAGCGCCCCCCTCCCCTCCTATTTTCATCAGATTTCGACAATTTCATAGATATTATTTGGAGGGGAAGGAAGCATTATATTTACCATTAACAATTCTTCTATAGGGCTAGAGAGGTGAAAAGTTCAAAATCATAAACAACTTTTCACAAGTTAGGAGGCTCATGGGGGTATTTTCCCCTCCCCTCCTTAAAATATTTAACACATCATCAACAACTCATTTTTTCCAGTTTCAAAATTTTACACTTACTTTTTGGTGCAACACAATAACATTGGACTGCCATCTATGACTCTCACGTCCAAAAAATTTTTCAAGTTGTAAAATTTTGTTTAAAACCTTGGAAACATCGCATGTTACATATGAGTCGCACCGCAGATTTCCTTCAGTAAAGAACCTTTCAGTTTTTTTTATATTCATTCCAGTTATGTTCGAGCGATAACCGTGAAGGGGGAAACGGAGATCATATTTGGATTCGGTGGAGCATTTTACATAAGAAATAGCAAGAATAGTGTCAGATACATTTGAAGCTCATTTTGTGCCGCGCAGTGTTATTATACTGAAATTTGCTAGAAATTTTTAATTAAAGCCAAAATATTTAAACTTCTTGCTGTGCAATTCAACTTTCTATGTATATTTATACATAGATATTTTTTTTGTGAGAGAGAGAGAGAGAGAGACTTTTAGTATTGAATATTTTATTGTTTTAGCAAGGATAAGTACTCAATTTTCTTCAACAGCAGGAAAAAGAAACTGCTTATTGTCCTCATTATTGAAAAAAACTCTGTTAAATTCTTGAATTATTTGAACATTTTCCTCAGCAACGTTATTCACCATTATTTATTCATTTTAATTTTTTCTTTTAATTCTGTGATTGATATTATATTTGTATTCGTTGGGGCGCAGGACGAAGAATGTTAGAAAATAATCCCTAATATTCATGTTTGAAAAAAATCCAATTGTTCTGTACTACACTTGTTATATTTCACATCTTTATTCTTGTAATAACTTGCTTTTCTTTCAACTAGAATTTGATACGAAATCTAAGTCAAACTAATTAATTCACCAGAAAGGTGTCACAAGTACTTTAATAAAACTGTCCTAGTTGCTATTTCAATTTCCAGGTCGTTCATATCTTATAAGGCTTTTTCCAAGTTCAGATATTCCCAGAAGTTTTAATTGCAAATGGAGCATCTATTAATGTTCAATATATTTGTTTTACTGTACAAAAACGCACTGAAACTGTAGAAAGTGTTGTACCTAGGTTTTTTTCTCTCATGATTAAATGAAAAATTTCTTTCCTATATAGGAACATAAATATTTTGAGGCATATAAGAGACTGGATTTTCTCAGATAGGCTCCCTAATTGACTAATAATAATTCAACTATCCCTTTATAATCAGCAAGAGTGATCATAGATTTATCTATAGATTTATAAAAAGCTTACAGTTGAAGTTTCACACTTGTTAAAGTATTTTTTAAGTTCTATGTGCAACATTTTTTTTTTTTTTTTTTGTTTGTTTAATTCTTTGCCAAACATTTTTTCGCTTTGAAGTTATTAAAAAGAATAGAACTTGTGAGGAATATGATGGCCAAAGTAAGCATGAAGTAATATCTTTGCCTAAATTTCAGATTAGTTCTATGCCAGACTAGCTACAATAGTTTATTTTGTGCAATTAGTTTTTATAATTTAATTCATTCTTCTTGTGATACTATTAGCACTATTAGTTTAAAACTTTAAATCTTGCAATTTTTTTCTCTGCATCCCACTACTTTAAAAACATAAAAAACATTTTGCACAGCTCTTCTACAACTCTATTTTGGCAAGAGTAAGTTTTGAAAATCATAGCACAACATGTAGACAAGTACTGCAATCTACATTGTATGCTGCGATCTACTAAATAATCGATTGTATCAAAGGTGTTGCTATATAGATTCAAACGATTAAGAAACTTTCCAATTGTTTGAACTAATATTTATGCGTTGAAAAATGAGAATAATTGAAAAAAAAAATCTCTTCCAAGAAAATGGTCTCTTTAGTCTGAAAAGCTCAAAAATTGTGAAAATTACGAAAAAGCGTAAAAATGAAGGGTGTTTGAGCACCATCTTCCATTAAGAGTAGAGAGCTGAAATTTTAGGGGAGTAATCTAATACATAAATGTAAAAAAAGCCCATTGCAGCATCTTGCCAAAAAATAAAGATTATTTTGATAAAAAAAAAAAAAGAAAGAAAAAACCCAGAAATTTTAAAAGCATTAAAGAAACTTGAACATATTGAAAAAAATTTAAAACAAAGCATTTTTAAGTGGTTTAAAAAAGCAATAAAACAATTGCTAGAAAATCAGCAAACTGAATTTAAAATTTTCAAAATTAATGACGAATATTTCATGAATTGATCAATGTTTATGCAAAAGGAATGAATGGCAACTGGATAGCTTAGTATTTTGCTGCTATTCTGAATGTTTTCTTAACTGAAAGGGGGGGGGGGCAACAAATCCAGCAAGATTTTATTAAATAATAAATATATCTACTCTTTGGGCAGATTCAGCATAATGTCATCAAACATATATTTTTAAAAGTTTAAAAAATGAAAATTTTAATTCAAGGAAAGTAAAACATAAGTCTTACATTGCTTCCTCCAGTTTGCGTCATAAAACATTTTTGTGAGTAATCCAATTCGTGAGCTTCTATACCATGCTCTAACTCACGTTGTTTGTCACAACTTTTCTAAAGAAAAAAAAATCAGTTAATTACTCTGCATATCGAGTTAAAGACAGTTCATACACATTTTATGTAATCTTAGCAAATAGAAATCAATTAAAAGATTTTTGTTTTGTTCACTTAACATAAATTTTCCTCCAAATTTTTTAACAAAATTATTGCAATTGGTTTAATAATGGCACAGTACTATACAGTGCTAGATAAAAATTTTGAGCCAAGAAACACACAAGAGGAAATATTGAAGTAAAACAGTGCAGGTGGTTGTGAAAAAAAAAAAACATCTAAAAATAAGGATCAGTCAAATATTATAATGACAAACAGGAAAAACTAACTAATAACATAATATTTCTTAATATGATACTGTTTAGGGTTCAGGTACACTATTATAAGCTTATTTTTTACCTTTGATAGTGATCTTTTCAACAATGTATTTCAAAGCCGAAAAAAAAAAATGTTACATTTAAATTATTGCACATGTTCTGGAAAGATTGTGCCACAACATTTACTTACTTTGATACTGGGTTTGAAAACGCCACATGACTGGTCTGAAGCAATACTTTGACAATGGGTTATTCCTAAGTTCATTGCATCACAGCCTGATTTATTGGCACTGCAAAATAAAAACAAGAAAACAATGTTACTTGGTATGTGTTTTGAGGGGGGGGGGGGATCTGAAAATACGGTAGCTGTTTTTAGTAGTCTTTTTTTGCACAATGTTAATTTAAACTTTGAATGCAACTACAAAGTGTCATTTAATACAAACCTTACAGTACAGAGTTCATTGTTATTCTCGTTTTCACAAGCTTTTGGCGAGAGAAAATCACATCCTTTCCCTGGAGGAATAAATAAATTGATTAACAAAATAAATGAATAAATAAAAAAATGAAGGAGGAAAAGAGAAAAAAGTTCCAAATTTTCAGAAACAATATTTTTTTAGTTTCATACTGAAAAAAATATATTTCATTGTTAAATGTAAGCTAATATCATAATTCTGGGCTCACTTTACAAAGGTGCAAATTTAAGAATTGCACCCAATTTCAGAAATGCTGATTTTATTGCAGTTAGAAAGAGTTTGAAGGAGGATTTTTATAAATAATGATGATCTCCAACAGAGTAGAGTTTAAAGAGAAATTAGAAAAAATGTTTATGAACGAAGTTCTGTTTCGTAAAAAGGAAGCTTCTGCAAATATATGGTTCAGATAAAAGCAACATTTTTCAAGTAAAGTAAATATGTGCCCACAGTAACAGAATTCACTGAAATGAAACTGCCCTTTATCTGAAGGTTACAATTATTTCCACATCAATTATTGCTTGATTCCAACTACATCATCTGAAGTACAATTGAAATCTACAGTTTCTTTTGAATTTATTTTCTTGAAAACATTTGTTTGGTGCTAATTGCTTTTTTGAAGTACAACACACATATTTTAAGGTTGTGTTAACCTGTAATTTTTTTCACTAGCAACTGATTGATGCTCATTGCATTTGCTAAAAATTTCTTGACATTGTCGATGTTTTTTTCATCAATATTCCTTCTCAACAGGAGAAATAAAATGTGCAACATGAATTAAATCTCATTGCTATTGCTGTGTATCCATTCAGAAGGAAAACATGTTTAAGCCAGAATTTGAAATTAGTTCACTTGTCATATTAAATGTTAAAAAAAAATCTTGATGCTTATGTTAGTATATATTTGCTATAGAAATCCATACCAAAAAATGAACACCAAAAACTATTAATTTACATAGACAAAAGATTATGAATATGACATTGGCACATACTAGCAGGGCAACAAAAATGCAGTAATGCTTTTTTTTTTTACAGACAAAACAGTTTTAACAGAGCAATTTTTCTTTAGTGCATTTCTTATATCCCTTCCCCTCACCCTCATTTGATGGCAAAATAAATGAGTTGCTACTTTTTCTCAATACTATTTTTTTAATGGGCAACATTGAGTAATTTCACTTAAGGATTAAAATTTTGCTAATTATAAAGCATACCTTTTCCAAATTGAAAAGGTTCTGAACCAGAATAATTTATTTCATACCATCCAGTACTTTCAAAAACTGATAAAGTAATCTTGTCCAGAACTAAAATGTCATCCTGAAATATAAAAACGCTTGGTTCATCACACAAAAAATTGGTTGTGCGAAAAAATTTGCAGTTATATGAGAAAAAATCATAAAACCGATAAAAATTAAAGTATAAATAATTCAGCACATAAATTGATTTATATTTTGATGCAGTGGGAGCATTTCGTGTAATAAAGTGTTACTGTAAGTTTCAATGCGATGCAAGCATATACTGTAAGACAGGGGTGGTGCATTAGTCTGTCATTGAGATAGACTGATTGTATATGTTTACAATGTATTAAAGTTATCTTAAGAAAATTTCATTTGATGATGAAGGAAGTAATTATACCAGATCCAACCAACCCCTAGTCTTGCACCATCAGAGGTATTGATTTAGAATGATCACGAACATATATAGCGTGCTCCAGTCACCATTGATGAACATGATGGATCTTTGACCGGTTAGAATCAAACCTGGGGCCCTCACGTTACAAGTCCACTCACTACCTTACTAATCGGGGCAAAAGTGCCCTAGGTACAAGCTTCAATCAAAACTGCACAAAAAGAAGTTTGTTTGCAGTCCGCATGACAAGAATTATAATTCTTGGAATAACTGTTTCTATTGAAATGACACAAGAAGGCTGAGCTTAATTCCATCAGCTGAAACATTTTGAAGTCATAGCTTGCAAATATGTCACACATATAAGATTATTTAAAACAAATAAACTTCATGTGTTGATAGGCTGTTTTTACTCATCAATATTTTTCTTTTTTTACTGGAATAAAAAACAAAATTATAGGAAGTGTTTCTGCTCAACACATCACATAGTAAAACAAAAATCATTTCAGAATAAATGAAGCTACTTGCAAGGACTTGGCAAAAAATAAAAATTCTTACTTCTGAGAAAGATGGGACCATAATACTGGAGAACATCAAAAGAGGGTGCCAATGTGATGCAGTTTCTTTCTAAAGAAGATTCCAATATGTGTAAGTATTTTTCACACATAAAAGAGAAAGTACATAAATTTCAAAGTCTTATGGTATAAACAACCAAACATTCAGTTAAAAAAATGCTTTGTTACCAGTTTAGATATTAATGAAAAATATTTTTACATTTGAAGTAGGTGCACCCAACTGACTGCCGCTACAGCTAAAGTGTTCCTGTGTAGCCTTAATCACTGGTGAAAATTGCAGTCTTTGGATTCCATTTGGATCAGCTTCAGTAGTTTTAGTTAATTTATCACAGGTATTTGCTACAGAGTAAAATAAAATCAAAGTGTGTTTTAGGACATTAATAAGAAAAATTTCACTAAACTAACTTTATATTAAGAATTTTTTCATGCCTTCTGTGTTTAACAATGAAGACAAATTACATTAAAACCAGATCAATTCAACAGAAGAAGGACTTATACATCTTTTTACAAAGTTACAGCTATTTTAATCAAGCAAAGTTTACACAGTGGTTATATAATTTCGGAGACAAAATTCCCAGGTTTTCAAAACACTAAGAAAATTTATTTGATTGAATATTAATTAACTAACATAGCATGTAGATAACTACACACATACACATATATATATAATGTTCACAAACAGATGAACTAAAAATCTGAACACCACACTACTTTCTTGTACACTTATTAAATAATCAATGTCTTTTAATAATGTAAAAGCAAAGGCTTGTTCTTTTGACCTAATGCTTTTTAAAAGTATATATTAATCGCTTATATATGAGTGCTTTTCAAAAAATTTAATATCTAAAGTAACTAAATAAAACACATGATAGGAATAAAGGCATTAAGGTATCTATAATGAAATTTAAATATAAAAGGAAGTAGTGTGAGGTCCGCAGCAGACTTTTTGTTACCATGTTTAGCCTGGTACTACTATGCACAGAAACATTAAAGGTTTCCTTCCTCTAATTATCTTTTAAGCTAAATAATTTCAGCTGTTCAATCTTAGGAAGAAATTTCCACTGCTGGTGCAACCAGCTTAATTAGTTCATTTATTTTTTCTTATAGTAAATTATACAATGCATTAACCCTTTCAGTTTTCAGTCACACATTAAAATTTAGCTGTATAATACCCTATTATATGATGTTGTTCCAAGAACAATACTGGCACTGAAAGGATTAATTTCTTGCAAAAGAAAACTTATTTTATCTAAGTATTTTGCTAGGACGTGTGCTGGTTTGTGCATTAGTTTAATGTTTCTTAAAAATTTATTTTACATTCAACTTTTCTTCTAGTGTTTACTTTAGTTTTACTACGTATGCAGATGTATATTTATACATATTATTGTTTCAACAACAACTTTATTCTATAAAAAATTCAAAACTACACTTTTTTCTCTATTTTTTCACCTATTGTAAAATTCAACAGAGAAAAAAAATCTTTCAGTCTATCCCTTGTCTTTCTTTTCGTCTTTTGCTTTTGAAGAAAAGAAAAACGGTGAGAAAACACTTACATAATGAGCAGCCTTTAAATTTACTAAATAATCTTTCTGAGAAACCCAACACATGAAGTACTTCATGCAATATAACCTAAAAAAAGTTATAAAATAAAATTAAGAGCATCACAATATTTTATACTAACAAATTACTTTACATACAAAAATTGATTTTAAAATGCAATTATCACCTTATCAATGCAAAAAATTAAGCTGAATCACAGGAAAAAAAATTTTATTTTAAAAATTTGTTATTATAATGTTCATGTCTGAGTTTAAAAAGTGAATTTTTACTTTGATGAATTAGCATGAATATAGTGTGTTAAAGAAATGATGAAAATCGATGTTTTTCAAAGTACTGAGATTGCAAAATTATTGCAGACACATTTACTTTACAGTTAGCAAAAAAACCTCTTTTTTCAATAATGAAAGTTTTGAGCTTTTGATGTCATCAAACAAGTACAGACCAATGATTTAGCTGTTACTGAAGAAGCACATTCACATGGAATTATTGATACACATATAAAAGGCAGGGATTGACAAATAGTAAAAGAATACTAATGAAAATTATTTGAATGATCTGTATTTTGCTTTTTCATTTTTTTTGGGGGGGGGGGGGGAGCATTATACTAGTATTTTTAACTAATTTAAAAATGTTCCCTATTATGAGGTAGGTTATAATGCTTTTAAACAATTACAAAGATTAAGATACATCTACTGCAATTAAAATATCATATGAGACATAAAATATGAAAAATAAAAGCAGCTTAACAAATTAAAAAGTAAAGAAAAAGGAATAACTTGTACATTATAGTAATGCTTTGGATCATAAATTTTTTTGCCAAAATAATCAGGACACATATTTAGTATACCAGCTATAGGACGGTTTGATGTATCAGTTCTGCAGAACGATGCATATGCTTGGACGCCCTAAAGAAATTGAAAAAAAAAAAAAATATATATATATAAATAAATAAATAAAATAAAATTACATGAAGAAAATATATAAAGATAATGAATTATAAAATGATACACACCGTATACTAAGTAGAGTGATGAACCTCATGACTCCAAAAATTGGTTATATACTTTATCATTCAAAAACTTGAATAAGTATCATTTAATACAGACTAAAAAAAGTTATAATAATTATCATCTGACAATGTTTTGCTTAAGAGTGCAATTTTCTGAACTAGGTTTCTCTATAAAAAGGGCATTTATAATCTCTAAATTCCACTTGCACATTGTTTTTCCTTAAAATGTACAGAAAAGGCAAAATCAGGGCAGTAAATATTAAAAGATGACTGCCTGAAACTTCAAGTTAGGCGGAGTGGACTGGTAGTTAAGGACAAAAAAAAATCTATTACGCAACATTTACAGCAGTTTTGGGCCACCTAAAAACTTTGACCCGAACAAAGTTGGTTTTCATATATAGTTTTTAGCTGTAAAATTTTTGTTTCTTGACTTTAGAATGCAGTTTCAAAGGCTGATGAGTTTGGTTTTATCGTTCTTTTTATTTGCATCTTTCTTACTATTTGTACTTTCATTAATTTACTTGTATTGTTTATCACTGTGTATGTGTGAGTAACAAAACGTAGAACTAACCTATCTTTTTAAAATAATGTTCATAATGAAATAAAATTGTTGAGCATATTAATTTTTAAATATTTACTTGTTGTTGGCACCAAGCATCAGATCTGCTAATCACAAAAAGAATGAAGTTATATCCATCAATACCTCTTCCACTGATAATCTTCTTGAATGGCTTTTTTTCAGCTTCATGATAGGCTTCAAGCCCATCTAAAAAAGGGCCTGGTATCTGTAAAAAAATGTTTTCTTAGTCAAAGATCTGAAACACAGAAGTCTGAAGAAAAATAAGAGGAAGGATATTTACAATATAATCTGTGTTCTTCACTGAACAGTATTCAACATCTGATTGAATCTGAGCACATCTAAAAAGAAAGATGGTTTTGAAAAATGCACTTGAGAGAGAGGAAGGGTCATTACAAAGCACAATTACATATATAAAAACTTCGCACAAGTTAATCTTACGAAATATGACCAATTATCTCGATTGAGTTGAGTTTTAAACTAACTGGAAGAAGACTTGTCTGTGCATTTGAACAAGAGATATGAGAAATTCTTCTATTTAGAAAACTCATAATATAATTTAAAATAAAAAATATGTTGTGAACTAGCAAATAGATTAAAGAAAAGTAGATTAAAATACTACTCTTGCTTTCAGTAAAACAACTTTGAAACAAATGTTTGCAGTTCGATTTTTTTGAACATAGAAAAAAGAAAAGTCGAAACTTCCAAAAGTAAATTCTTATCAGTTTTTGTAATTGGGTTAGTTTTAGGACAACCCACCTAGTAGCCTCCGCTCAATTAATTCCAAGAACGATCACTTTTTGTGTAAATGTACCCATGATTTAACCACTTTGCAGTTTATGCCGAGATATCTCTTCCATTTAACATGTATTTTTGGGACTGCCCAACCACAGGGTGGTTAAAAGAGAAAATATTTTCAAAATTTCAATTTCCGAAACACATCTTGCAGATTTGACACTATCAAATAAGGTCAAGGGGAGAAGATTTGACAACAGATTTGCACAAAACTAAATTTAACAGTGCAGTAAAAAAACTTTTCATTTTCCTATTTGGAACTTTTGGAGTTCAAATATTTTTATTGTTAACATTTTTGAAACTTTGTGAGTTTTTCTACTGTTTCTTTTATTGTGAATCATTGATTAAAGTCACAGACACATTTCTATATTAAAGTTAATATAGATTAGACTTTTAAAGTGCTTCATATGATGAAATTATAAAAACACTTCAAATACCCAGCAGGAGAAAAATTAGAACTTAGTTTAAATTCGACATCAAATTAATGCAGAAATTTTGTTGTTTTTTCTAATGGTGATGCTATAAGCATTTTTAATTTTAACTGGAATAGTTAACTTTGCATATGATTTTAAATGTACTTTCAAATCTAACAATGATAGCTAGTAAACAGTATTTTGAAGAAAAAGATGCTAAACTCCAATTAAAAATAAGGCTTAACATAAAAAAGTATTGAGAATAATTACTTTATACAGTCTAATATGATACTTCAAGTATTAAATTGAAGGAAGAAAAACTATTTGCAGTAATTTCAACTTTTACAGCCACTAATAAGAATTTTGATACATACAAGAGCAAGTTTTAAGCGAAAGAGGGAAATTCATATCTCTTTTTACTTGTTAGTTTTAAACCTAGAAAAAAGCTAACATAATAAGAAAAATTTTACACAAAAATAGTTCCAACAAAAATTCATCTGCTAAATAACTCACTCACTTTCCTTCATTTATTCCAGTAGTCCATCTTCTTTTGCAATTTTGACGTTTCAAAAGCAATTTTCTAGGCATTTGCATCACTAAAATTACATTTGTACTATATTATATTTTTGTCTAAGTTCAGATAACAATAATGCATCAAAGGAAGATTAAATTACCACAATAACCTAAATAACATTTGACACTTGATAACATTTAAGAATTACTCTTAAAAAGAGTGAAATATGTGAGAATAGAATGAAAATGCAACCACTTGTTATTTATACATGGAGCTGCATTTGTGTTGGGGAAGAGGGATTGCAGATGGAGAAATGCCATTCTCCGAAGTATGTGGTACATTATTGTCAAAAAAATATCAATTTTATATAAATTGGCTCTAAATCACCTTTTAAGTTGAACCTTTTACCGTTTTTATATTAAAGCAGACATAAGTAATCCAATTTGACTATTTTTAGCAAAACAAAAATCCATCAACCATGATGTTAACTCTATAAAAAGGTGTTTATTTCAAAATACCTTTTAGTAACTAAGGCACTGTTTATGCACATCAGGATTAGAAATTAGTAAAAAAAGTCTACTGGTCCCTTGGACCAGTCAATTTAAACATGTCCTGGTCGGCAGACAACATTACTAGTCCGCTTTAAATTCAATACTAAACATGCTTCTACTTAAAATCATTTACTTTATGATTACTTTTATTTTAAATAAACTGTTTCATTTGTAACTCATTGATTAAACAGAAAAAAAAAAAAAAAAACCACTTTTATTAATTTCAACACATTTATATTTAACTGTAAAATTACTATAACTGCAAATACAGTTCAAAATAGATTAATACTAAAAAATAATGACAACAAAATAAGCAAAGAGTAAAACATTTTTCTACTGATAAGGATTTGCTTAATTTTTCAAAATGTACCTTTCTATACGCATGCAATTACTTTCAGAATAAATTTTTTGCTTTTTCTTTTAAGTTCACATTTTTCTGCTACTAAATGGATTCATAGAAGCCTTTCAAGACCTTTCTTTTGATTGGAGCCAAAGGGATACTGCAGGCAAGGGATCAAAGCTCTCAATCTCTGTAGCATCTAAATAGATTCTCCATTAAGTAATTTTATGCTGAGTTACTTAGTTCGTTTCTCCAGTCATTTTTAACTTCTTCTGAAACTCTGACGCCTCTCTCAGCTTCAACTGAGGTGCATGGTATTGTGTGGAGAATGCGATTGACGATTTTCGGCGGCTGGTGGTTCGTAGGCCACTGATTATTTTTTTCTGGTGGTCCGAGGCAAATTTCACTGGTCTGGTACAAGTGGACCAGCAGTAATTTCAAACCCTGCACATTGTGATAACTATGGGCAGACCTTAGCTTTGAACAAAGAAATATCAGTGTCCAAGAACACTATAACTTAGCACAAAAATTTGAGACTTATTTTTTTACTAGCATCAAACATTAAAGCAAAGGAAAATTTGGTCAACTTTTATATATTTCATCAGAAGTGATAGCGGAGGTAAACAATGTCATGGCACGAGGCACAACTGTCATCGGCTTGGTTCTGGTAAAATGGGAAACAACTAAAATGACTTTCCAAGGCTTAGAACTTGAATCTTGACTTACGCGTTTTCTTTCTAATATAGGTGAAAATCAGTGACCGCTATTCGCCACATGGCAATTAAACACTGTGTCATTGATCGCCACCCTGGTCACTACTCCTATGCTATCACTTCCTACTAGCACATTCTTTCTACTAGATTTTTTGCTTAAAACAATGTTTTCTAATCCAATCCTTGAATAATACATTTTGTATCATTATAATGCATTATTATACGACATGCCAATTAATACAGCTAAATAAAAACGCAGTTATTTCAAAAAATACATTAGTATTCTTGATCAATAAGATTCCTATTGCATACTATTTTGAAAATAATAAGAAATTTTGGAACCCCCAAGCTGATACTAAAAGATTGCTGATTTTGGGGAAAAGGGAATAAGTTAAAAAAAGGGAGGAAAAAAAATGTAAAGGAAAAAAATGGTATTTCAGTGGCGAACCAACAGTGATGCGCTTGGAGTGCTAATCAATAAAGAGGCCAACTCGATACTGAAATATAGCTTTCTCGCACTATGGTACACTTACTGTATGGTATATTTTTATTATTTTGTTTTAGTTTTACATTTTTCATTAAAGACCAAGATTAGTATTGAAAATAGACGATAAATCATGTTATATTTTAACAAAATACTAGAGGGAATTTGTTTTAAGAGAGAACATTATATATATCTTATAATGAATCACAAAGTTATTAGTATTATTGTTTTTTCATGGAATAGTATGAGGGGGACGGGGGGGAGGACCGCTATCCTCAAGATTCTTAAGGAGAGCTAGACTTTATAGGTACTGAATATAAATTGAAAATAACAAGACTAAGCTTTGCAATGTAAATTACATACATGTTTTATATCGACAAGGAAAAATTTCCTTCTTGAAATGAAATGAAATTACTCAACAAATATAACAAAGCCAAAAAGCTGTCCCAGAACTTATTTTTAAAACTCGTTGTTTACAGAGCTTGATTTTCAATAGCTGTATTTTATCACTTATTTGAGCTCAATGAAAGAACTTGTACATTCAAAACAAATGATTTTCATTGTCCTTTGTTTGAATAACCTCATTATATAGCTTGTTTCATCACTCATTTGAATTATAATGTGTTTTTGCCCACCTCCCCCCCCCCCCAAAAAAAAAAAGATAGAAAAAAAAACCAATATGTTTTAGCCTTTTAGATGGTATACAAGTTTAAAAAGGCAGTATCAAAAATTTCAAAGTAATGTTTCTAGACAAGGGCAATATAGCAAGGAGATACTGAATTAAACATACATTACATATTACATACACTACACATATGCCTTGCACAAAATTGGAAAATTACTACGATGAGAAAAACTTACCTTTAAAAATTCCTGAAAGAGTTTCAGTAACTTCCCTTAATGCATTTTCTATATTAGCAATTGTATTAAAGGATAAAGTTTTATCTATTTCATCAACATGAGTGAATATTTTAAGAGAATCATAAGATGTATTCTTGCCATCCCGCTTTGTTCTAATTTGTCCATAATCTACGGATACATTATCAACAGCAACTTGATCATGAATGCAGGCACCAAAAGCTTTAGGTCTGATCAAAACTAAAATAGCAGCTAATATCCACAATGTTGCGATAATAAAGAACGTAATTTTTAGCATCATTCTGAAAATAAATAAATAAAATAAATGTAAAACTTTTGAAAAAAAAAAAAACTAAGTTAATCTTTACTTATTACTCATCAAAAATGTTAGCCTTATTTTCATACAATTTTGTAGTAGAAGCGTACCGAGTAGCACTTTGGTCGAGTAACTGAGTACTGAGTACTCAGCGTTTCACAACTCGGCCGCCCCCCAACCCAACATTTTGGTTGAAATTTGAAAAATTAAATAAATATATTTCATCAGAAATATAGTTTGGAAAATGTTTCACTGCTACAATGTATCCAATAAAAATATAAAAAATGCTTTTTAATTCTAAAGACTTTTTTTTATTTGCTTGTTTGTACTAAAAAGAATGAAATAAAATAATATGATTTCTCGATTAAAAAAATTTCACTTAGTCTCAAACCTTTACATTTAGGCTAATTGCAAGGCAGCCAATAAAATTTCAAGTAAACATTGAGCAAAGGAGAAATATAGGCGGTATAGTAAGCTATTTTACTAAGATCTATGTTGCATTTTTCTAACCTTGAAATTTTAAGTTAAATTTTATTGGCTGCTTTAGAATTTACCTAAATATAAAAATATTAATATCAACCAAAATGTTTCAATGTTGTAATCAGGAAACTCGATTTACATGATCTCAAAACTCGTGATTCAGCTACTTGCATAAGGGTATTTGACAATGTACAAATATGGACATCCTAGTTTGACGACAAACAACCCTATGTTTTAAAAATGTATGCATGATGCTTTAGAAGTTCTATTTGCATTCTGTTCGCTGAATATGTATGAGACAGCATTGATCAGTATACAACATGAAAATAATAAGATAACAACACTACAGTGAATTTTGTTAATGTATAATGTTTAGAAGAACTCTTAAAAATAAGATTTTACTTTAAAAAATTGCACGTAAGACATGTTGAACATTCAACATGGAAAAAGTGTAAAAGAAGAACTACTAATATCATACCGTAGCTACCATTTTCCAGCAATTCCAACAGAATATATACCATGTCGTTACACATATTTCGCAATATGATGTTATTTAAGAGCTTCAAAAATGAACCAAGACCCGTCTTTTTCACTCCCTACAAAATGAAAGAAACTATATAAAATTCTTTTAGCACATTTTTAATTTACAAATTTAAGAGTTTCATAATTATTTGACTATTTCAAAAGATTTACTGTTTTTTTTTTTGTTTGTTTTTTTTTTTTTCAGTTTTGGGAACCATAAGTTTTCAGACATGTATACAGTGGAGTCTCGATAACTCTAAGTCCTAAGGGAAAGGGCAAAAAGCTGAACTGTTGGAAATTTCTACAGCATTCTCAAGTTTGAGCTCCAATGAAAACTTTTGATATAAAGGAATATTTTAAAACTTGATGCTGCATAATCAATCAACTCTGCATTCCTGGAATTAAGTATTTTTTCTCTCCTATGAAATGAAAAATTAGTACTATTTATGGCAGGGCCATCCAGAAGGCTCGTCCCTGAAACCCGAAATGTTTTGTAACGTAGAGCAGAAAAGTTTTTTTTAATTTTTTTAATGGCAAAGAAGAAACATATTATGATTTTATTCTTAATTTCCATTATATAAGTAAAAACTTGACGAAAAACGGAATTTTTTTTTCAATTTAAATTCTCATTAGCTGCAAAACATACATTAAAACAAGGCTATTATTAGCACTTCCTGCTCTCTTGATCAATTCAGTTCGAAAAAAATTCCTGGATATGCCCTTGATTTATGGGAAAATATAAATTTTTTTATGGCAATCATTTTTAGTACAGTAAAACCACTTTAATTGACACCTCAACAAAGCTGCCAGGTACCCTTCTTAACAAGCAATTTGTCTCATTGACCTAATGTTAAAATTCTTCTTAGAAGCGGCCATCTACCCCCTCTGCTTGAACGCCAAGTGGGTTCATTATTTCAATTTTTCAAAAAGTATGTTTGCTTCCTGTTTCTAATCTTCAGCCTTTCAGCTCCAGATCAAAATAGGAGAGGTCTTATTGGCTGTAAATGAATCGCAATAATTTTGGAGTTTTCATTTTGTTCTTGTTTGTTTATTTGTTAGGCAGTGATCTGAATTTCAACAGTTTTTAAGAATGCTAATATAAATCTCAAGCAGCTCACTGAGACTTCTGTGTCAATAGAAGAGTGGTAAATCGGGGAGTGTTACGGGGAGTTAGTACAGAAGAAATTCGAGCGATTCCGAATCCTTCCAGCTCAGCACGAAACAACAGTGGAGTGGTTTGATAAGTCCAATGTCAACTGTGAACATGGGCGCCCGGATGGAAAGTCAAGGTAATAAAACATCAAATACCATTTTCGTTTCAGAAAAGTTGCAAGCTTCATTTAAAAAAAAAAATGTGTTAGACTTGCTCACATTAGGCATCATAGAAATTATCTTGCAATTATAATAAAAACCCTTAGAAGCGGTTACCCCATTTGAGTGGATAAAATGTCAGGGAACGAAGGGTTGGCCCTATTTTACTGCACTTGCAATTAATAGGTAACAAGTGCTTTTTTCAGGATATTTAATTTCAAAACAAAAAAATATTATACAATGCCTCATTTAGAACTAGAAGAATTTAAACATTTCAACCATTTGTCGTCATTTTCCACCGTGTAGTTCTTTTTTCCGAAATTCTCCTCAAATCTCAAATAATACGCGCATTGTCATTGTTATGTTGCCAAACCTCATTTCTTTTAAGATTCCTAACTTGGCTTAGCCTTCAAACACTTACCCATAATTTTAAAATTGGTGGCAACACTTCTATCTGTCGACTGAAATGAATGTAAACAAGAATGGCTCTGCAAGATTGGCACGTGTTCGTTGGTTCTGAAGTAGGACTCTTGAAAGGTTTGTCTAAGTTTTTTAGAAAGAAACAAAGTATGCTGTATCTTTGTTTTCAAAATCTTTCTTATTTACGTTGTTTCATTCTTCCCCACATCCTGGACTGAATTTATCAACCATGGGGGCATATGATTCTGTAGTGCGGAAAATTATGATTTTCATCGATATATAGCTACAAAAAGAGATATTTTTTAAATTGAAATTTATGTTAAAATAGATCATGTGTCATAAAATGTAGACGAGTTTTTACTTAATACTACCTTTCGTTAAAGATTGTTTTCACTATTATTCCATATTCTTGACGATCCAACTGCCTCGTCGCGTCTTGACTTTTATTTACTCCCTTAACAGTTTGGATAATATTGTCTTCAATAGAAGGGCTGTCTCACTACTGCACCAACTCTGCACATCGCATTTGCATATTTCAGGGGTAGAAGTTTTCTTGAATCTTTAAAAACTTTTTATTTTATGCCCCATTTTCGCAGAAGTTCCAATTAGATCGATTTACTAACCAGGGAACAACAGGAGTAATGTGATAACGAAAAAAGAAATTTTAATAAGTATCAATCCATAGAGCATCATTAAGACATAATTTTGACACACAAACAAAAAAAAAAATTATGTTCTGTTGTGTGTTTCAGTTGAATAATTGAAATTTCTATTTTTAGGCGTTGATATTGAAAAACAAACCTTCTCCAATTTAAATTCAGTTGATAGTACAGGCAAGGATGAAGAAATTACTGCAATGTGTTGGCATGACAATTGTGAAAACAAAGTAAATGTTTTTCAATATTTCTTATTTCTATGTTTTATAGTGTACATTGTGATTACTGCAATGTGTTGGCATGACAATTGTGAAAATAAAGTAAATTTTTTTCAATATTTCTTATTTAAATGTTTTATAATGTGCATTGTAATTCTTAAAAAGGTTACCTATTCTTTGAAAGCTTAAAGCTATCATGCGTTAATGTTGTATCGCATTGCAGTAAAATCTCTGGCTAACAGCTATTGGAAATTAGCTATTACTGAGCATCATTTAGGAGTGGCTGTTAATGAGAAATATAGAAACTTTGTTTCTAAAAATTTGACGGAATGAAGAATTAGATTGAAAATGAGTAGTGATAAATTTTTGATAAAAAAGATAAATAAGTTTATAATTGAAGTTGAAAATCAACATAAATAATGCACAAATTAGGTAGAAAGTACAGAAAATAGCTATTTCAAGGCTATAATGGAGCCCCTTCCACTGTGCAAAAAGACCTGCACACAACATGAAGGCTGTGATAGAACTGAGCGCGAACCACTTGGATACCAGCATTTATACCAAATGGGTCAGTGCGCAGGAACTCAAAACAGGAGACGAGAACCAATCAATCAGCGTACAGCAAATTAGCCCAAGAGAACTCCTGGGATCAATTCCCCCCCCCCCCCCCTCGCCTTGAAAAATCAATTTATTACTTATTAGTGGGCATGGTTTTTGCTGTTTTCCAATGAAATTGCATTGTGTTTGCACCCCCCCCCCCCGGAAAAGGTCGAAAAGACGGGCCTAGATGCAGAGTAAAGCCTTATATTTGAGATTGATTCATCTTAAAGTATTAAAAACTGAGCATGTTTTTCTTTATACAGTTGAGCCCGCTGAATGGAATAGATCCAAGATCACAGTAATACTTTACAATAATTTAGTGCATTGTAAATGTATTATATTGAATGGGATATTCCTTTAACTGATATTTTAATAAGCGGACTCAACAGTCTCATTTTTATTTCTCCTGAACACCTGTGAACTAACCATGGAACGAGATATCGATATATTGGCGATTTTTCAAGCTTCCTAGCTGACTAATTTAGGTGATTGTATGATTTTAATTTGCCGATATATCAAGTAAAAACATTTCTCCCTCTCTATTCCTCTCCTACAATTTTAGGTTCTGCTTGGCAAGTGGCGAATAATTTTTTAACTTAAAACTGATGTCACACTGAAAAAGCAAATGTTTTGAGTGGCTGAAGTAAAGCATGTTTTTTGATAATAAGTAAACCAGGGAAAAGTCAATGTTTGAAAATGCAAGCTACGGAAAGGAATGGAATGTTTCTAGAGGTGATCTGCGCTAAAAATAAATGTGCCACTCATAAATTAATTTTCCTCCATAGATGGTAAATGCAGGGATGAAAATCTTCAGCGGATTCGCGATTTTCCGCTCTTTTTATTTTTTCTTTCTTTCCGGGATCTGAAAGTTAATGTTGCATCATGTTTAGAAAAAATATGTGTTTTCATTTATCGTTGAAACAAAACATGAAATAAGTTGATTTAAAGTAGTAGAGGTTGAAATTACTTCCGTCTTCCAAAATAATGGAAACGTTTTTAGCAGGGCTGCGGAGTCGGACTGATTTTGGACCAAAGGAGTCGGAGTCGCTGAAAAACATGTCGACTCCGACTCCGACAACCTATGATTTGGATGAAATTTTATAGAGGCAAAAACATATCTTTGAAACTAACAAATACAAATTTTGGTGAAATTACCTGCGAGAATTCTTAAGAAAATTGGACTTTTTGAGAGGTCACAATGACCTCCCATGACCTCCAACTGGGATACCCCAGCTGGCTACCCCCCCCCCTAAAGTGAGTCCTGGCTACGATCATGAATAAAAATGAAACTTTTAAATGGACTTAAAATTTCAACCTTTGTTTGGGGTCTTTCCCTCTTCACATTTGGGTAAAAAAAATAATAATAATAAAAAAAAAGCAGGAGTCGGAGTCGGAAGTTTTAAAATCCCGGAGTCGGAGTCGACCATTTTTCCTCCGACTCCGCAGCCCTGGTTTTTAGGATGCAGCAAGCTTGAATCCACAAGGATGAAATGCAATTATTGGCGAACTATGTACTACTCTATTTTGGCATGCTGCCAAAAACATACGTTTCTGTTGTAAGAGGTAGAAATTAAGAAAATTCAGCTAAAATATTTGAGATCTTAGTTAAACAAATCGTGAGAATTATTTTGATCTTTAAAATTTATTAAAATAACTAAAAACCATGCAATATTAATTAGAATTCATTGCTTGAGATACCAGTGTCTAATTCATTTAAAATTACACCCCTCCCCCACCCATCAATTTTTTTTCTGCATTGTTTCGTGTGACATAAAAAGATAGAAATAGGAAATGAGCACAAAAAAAATAATAAAAATAAATAAAAAGCCTTTAATCTTCCGTTTTCACATTCGATTTCACAGTACAAATTAAGAGAAAATCTCGCATGACTAATTTTGCATAATATTAAAAAAAAATCTATCCAAGTCAGGGGTCTGTCCAGGATTTTTCACAGGGTCCGTTTTTTTGTGAAAAACTAAATAATTTTGTGAAAAATCAAATAATTTTGTGAAAAATAAAATTCTTTTTGAAGTTAACGAAAAATAAAAACACATTTCATTTATTTTCCTCTTGAAAAAGCGTATTAAACATAAAAAATGTAAAAAATCCGATTCCTGTAGCGGATGCAAAGAGATTCCAGTTTTCAAAGTGATGGCATCAAACAAATAAGAAGGAATATAAACGATTTTTTTTTTTTTTTTTTAAATTGCATTTTAAAGGTCAATGATAAACATATTATTCATGTCTGTTAATACAATTAATGCAAAAATAAAATGAAACGATCCATTCAGCATTTAACATTTAGACTCACAAAAGATCAGTTAATTTTACTTTAAAAAATTTAAAATAGTGATCTGAACAAAAAATAAAGCGAATTTTCATTTATTTGCCTCCTAATAAAGAGTAATTAGCTTGAAAATAAGTAAAATTTGATTTTCATATCGGATGAAGAGATCACATTTTTCAAAATGAAAGCATCAGAAGAAAAAAAACGGTAAATTAATAATTTATTGAAGTCAAATAATTTTAGAGTTACATTTCATTAGTTTATATGATGAATGTCATTAATAATCACTGATATATTCGCCGAAAATTCAGAGGAAAAAATTCGGTAGGGAGACATAACAAAACAGAAAAAATACATTAATTCCTGCATATAACCAAAACACCACTCTTGTAAGCATAAAAAAAAAAAAAACCCCAGACAATTTTCTGCCAAAATAAGGTCAAAACGTTGCACCAAAGATGTCAGATGGCTATAATTTTAAATAGCTGATCACCCTACCAGAAGCAATCCCATTTTTTTTCTCTAACCCTAGCTGTCTGTTTGGAGTTCTAAATTCATTTCGCAGATAATTGCTACAGTTATTATTTCATTTTTGTTTAAGTCAAGAGAAGGGGGAAAAATCCTTACTCTGCATTCCAGAGAAATCTATAACAGCAACATTGCAGCAAGCCATTTTGATTTGCATATGATAAAACAAATAAGCAGAACTAGTAAAGCAAAACGACTACCTTTTTTAAGTTGTTAATTTATTTAAAAGAAACCAACAAAAAGTGCTACACATTGAAGATTTATCGCTTGCCCAAAGTATGGCAAGTAGGAAGTGCAGACTTTTTTTTTTTCACAAAATTGTCGGATAAGCGATTGGCTTTTTTAACTTCAGAAAAGGTCCCAAAGTTATGGGCTTTTACACAGAAATATGCTATGCGTTATTTTGATTTCAGATTTGCTTCTTGAATGAATAATGTGTGAAATGTCAGTTTTGTTTGATCAGCATTTTGTGAAAGGTTCGTTTTGCTTGATGGGATTTTTGTGAAGGGTCCGTTTTGCTCGATCGTATTTTTGTGAAGGGTCCGTTTTGCTTGATCGTATTTTTGTGAAGGGTCCGTTAACGGACCCGAATTAACTCTGGCCAGACCCCTGCAAGTGTTGAGCCGCATAATTTTTCCTCTTTTTTGACTTTGAGCTGTTTTCATCCCTGTAAATGGGGCAGAGCCTCCAAAGTACATTACTGGGAATAGTAGGATTTTAGAGGTGTGTTGTGCCGAAAACATGAAGTACACCGCCTATGGCAGTGTTCACAAATCTGTAGCAGGCGGGCTGCTCGAGCTGAAGGCAGTTAGTATTCAGATATGAGCATCATTCATGCATGCATGTTCAAGGTCTATAAAAGCAAGTTGATTGTTTCTGTAAAATATTAGAGGAATGCAAAGTTTTTATTTTTCAGTTTTAATAAATAAGCTTGGTCCAATAAAGTTAGTAAAGTGGTTCTAGTGAAGATGAAAGAGAAGATGGGGAGGGGAAGGTGTAGAAAGTTTCAAATTGTTTTAATATTAATTGAGTCGACATGTGGTTGCTGCTTGTTGAAAGAGGATCTTAATCTACTTTTACTGAAGTCGATAATAAATCATTTGTTGACTTATAGGGATTGCCTCTTGCAATATTTTAGACAGTATAAAATAATGTATACTTATCAGTTTTAAATATTATTATATCAGACATGTGATTTTTCAGTATTTTTACTGAATTCAGTATTTTTTCATGTTGCAAAATACTGAATGCAGAAAAAAAGAAGGGATCCTGCAGGCTAAATTTTTAACATCTACCAATTCATTTGATGCATTCAGTGAAAATTAATAGCTGTATAAAAAGAAAAACTCAGAAATGAACTTTCAGGTGCCATACAATATTCTAATAATGCTGTTTTTGTTCACACAGCATTGGAATTTCAGTATTTTTCATCCTATTTGGGTCACATGTCTGTTATATTTTCTTAAACTTTATGTATCAAGTTTTGAATTGTTTGGAAGCACTATATAAAAATTTATTCTAACTAATATGTTATGTTATCTTTTAGCTATACCTTGGGCATAGAAATCAAACTATTACAGTATATGACTGTGAGAAAAAAGCATTCACTGCAACTTACAACATGCAAATTGGTACTGGGCCCATAAATGGCATTTCTTTACATGAAGGGTAAAATGTTTCTTTCGTGGTTTTCAGTTTGTTTATAAATAATGATCTTTAACACTTATGTGATAAACCCAAATAATTCATTCAATTCATATTTTATTTTCGTTTTTCGTATATTTTTATATGTTACATGTTAAAATGACTGGAAAATCAATCTTCTCTTCATTTATTTAAACATTCAAATGCTTAATAATTATGTTTTTTTTTAATCACATTATCAAAGCTTGTTAAAGTTTAACTATATCAATGCTTACTTCCACATACTTCATAAATCTGTTTTGTTTAACTTGGTTAATGCTTTTTTTCATATCTGTATTGAAAAACATACTTTCCTGCTTTAGAAGGCTCAAAAAATCAATTTTTTTGGGGAATTTTTTTAGAATAAAAAAAAGCAAGCCTAGTTAACTTTTTAGATAATTTTATAACATGTCTGAACATAGGAAAAAATTTTTTTAGAGAAAAATATTCACATACAACCGATTTTTATGCACATTGGTGCTACTGCTATTTTCTACAGGCAGGACAGTTGGAGCTCGTCATTTTCATCTGAAAAAAAAAACTTTAATTTTCATATATTTTTCTTCTATGTTAACTAAAATTGATAAAAAAAATTATGAAATTTGAATGTTTTCTCAGGTTTGAAAAAAATAATGTGCTTTTTGTAAAAAAAAAAAAAATCATTTCAACTTGCTAAAATATTAAGATTTTTTTTTTCGGGAATGCTTTTTAGTTCAAGTAGAAGAAAATATATGAAGGTGTTTAGCTTTTGAGATGAAAATGGCGAGCTCCATCTGTCTCGCCGATTGAAAACAGCAGTTGTGCATGAATGTACACAAAAATCTGTTGCATGTGAATATATTTCCCTAAAACATTTTTTTCCTAATATTCAGACATGTGATAAAAAAAACAAAACAAAAAAGTTCCCTAGAATTGCTTTTTTTAATTCTAAATCCAAAACAAATTTCTCATAAAATCGATCCCCCTTAAATATTCATTTATCTGTTTTTCTAATGAACTTCCCTTTAGTTTTCTCCTTGGAATATCTGGACTCCCTATTTCTATCTGCTCATATTCTAGCAATGACCATTCCACAACACACCCCTTCAGAAATAATATGCCTTTGTTCATCATCTATTCATCATCAAATGCCTTTGTTCATTTGTTTTGACAGAATTTTATTTTATTCTTCAAAATAACTTAATAGTTCATGAAACTTACTTTCACTTTCTGTTCTATTTTGTAATGTAGCTCATAAAATTTGTAGAATGGTAAATTTACAGTATCCATTTCTTTGTTGACTGCACCTTTATGAATTAGCTTATTAAAAAGAACATGCTTGCTTCTTTTCATAAGCAATTTAAGTGTAACATGTTTTTTTTTTCTTCATTGTAGAAACATTGTTACATCTGTTGAATCTGGAATTGTAAAGCTATGGAAACCAGAATCAAGTGAGGTAAATAAGTTCAGCAATAAGTTTGGATGTTTTAAATAATGTGCAAAAGAAAAAAGATACATTTTTTTTTTCAGTTTGGCATTTTTTAGAAAGACAAGATATGTATTTTTAGTAAAACTAAAAGTTCACAAAATATCTTAATTTAGAGATAATGAGGGTTAAACTTGTAAAGTTTAAATTTTATGAACGCAAGACCCCCCCCCCCCCCCCATCTTCCTTGCTTTTGATTCATGAATTAATTGACTAATCAAAAATCAAAATAAATATAAGGTAAGTGTGCCAATCTAAGGTTCATAGCCTAATGTCTTGCTCATTTACTATTCAATTGGCTCCAATTTTTCTACACACAATTTTTGTAATTGTAGAACCAGACTTCTCTTTTGCTATACATTACATGTTAATTTTATCTGCAATAAGGATGTTTAAAGACAATTTTTGAGATAGTTTCATTTCTTTGTTTTATAAAGTGTTTCCTTTGATGTTAATTTACATACATTTTTAGTACTTTGTGTTTTAATGTATGTAATGTTGAATATTGTTTTTACAGACTGTAGAAATCAATACTGGAGGAAACCTCAGCAAAATGACAGTTAATCCTAACAAATCTTTTACTGTTGCAACTGGAGGAGAGGAGAATGACCTAAAAGTCTGGGATCTACAGAACCCAAAGGCTCCTATTTTTACTGCTAAAAATGTAGGTTTTCGTTTTATTAAGAAATTTAATGGTATCTTAGCTTCATAGTGTTTTTCCCTTTTCCGTGTTTTACATAAGTATTGCATTTTACTGTTGAGCTATTGCATTTTACATAATGACTTGTTGTGAGATTTGCTGAGTCTTCATTGAACATTTATCTTTCTTTCAATCTAGTAAGTTCATCTTAAATTTATTTTATGTCCTAGAAAGGTCTTGAATGTTGATATTTAAGAATTGATTTTGGGGGAAGAATAATAAATGAATATTCTTTATGATGTACTTTTTCCTCCACCTCCAAACTTTCAGTTTCAAGAAGCCTTAAAATTAGTGAGATGCAAGTCTAAAGACTATTTATTATTTACTAGCTTATTACCCGGCTTTGCCCAGGTGCTTATTAATACAACATAGCTAATTATAATTGTTTTTAACTTATTTCATGCTAAAATGAAATAAGTGAGCCTCAAATTGATAGTTCATTGTTAATTATAATCATTGTTGGAAATACCCATACTTAAATGTATTGAATTTTATCAATTTGTATGCTTAAAGGCTTATCTCTATTACTCTATCTATTTAAAATTGAAAGAAAATGGCCATTTTGAGACAAAAAATTTGAATTTCAAGCTTTTTGGAATTTTTAAAAGTTTTAAAACCCCGTGTATGTGAATTCTAGTGCATCAAGGAACCTCTGTGTCAAGTTTGATGAAAATCCGACAAAAACTGGATTTGTATAAGGAATAAACATTCAAATACATGTATATACATACATCCATTTTTATATGTATAGATTGTTGGCATTATCACACTGAGCAAGGTCCAATGAGAAATGTGACCTGATGGCTCAGCCCATTACATCTATGTTTTAAGGTCTCCGACCTAATCAGCTAAGATGGAATAAGCAAGAGGGGTATTAATAGTTTTGAAAAAATGATTGAAGCAATGATTAATTTTTTATTAAAAAAAATCAGTTTCAACATATTTTGTGTTATGAAAATTGGATATGCAGTTGTAGTTCAAGCAATTACTTTTTCATCTATTCTTGCTCAAAGTGCAGAGTTTAGCTGCAAAAAAATAAATAAAAACAATAATAATAATGAGATGATAATAATATTGGAGATAATCTGTCATATACTTGTTGTTGTTTTTATAAAAAAAACTTGTATGAACTTAAATTGTTTTGGAACTTTTAGGTTAAAAATGATTTCTTAGACTTAAGGGTGCCTGTTTGGATTACTGATGTCAAGTTTAAGCCTGATGATAAAATCATCACTTGTACAAGGTATCACCAGGTAAGTTTCATTTTACTATTTCCTCTGTGTGTGGTCAGTCAGTACTATCAATATGCAAATGTTTTTTTTAGAATGGTTATCATGCTTTTTGCTAACTTGGTAGCTAAGTTATATCAGTGTAGAATTAACAATTTTCAGAGTGAAATTAGATTGGCAAAAACTAGACTCCATCATCAGGGATGAAAATCTTCCGCAGATCCGCGATGTTCCGCTTTTTGTATTTTTTCTTTCTTTCCGCGATCAAAAAAGAAAATTTTGCATCAAGTTTAGAAAAAAATAAAAATACACTAATTATTGAAATGAAGCTTAAAATAAGTTGATTTAAAGTAGTAGAGGTTGAAATTATTTCCAACTTCTAAAACAATTGAAAGGTTTTTAGGATGCAGCAGGATTGAAATCTCAAGGATGACCTGCAATTATCGGCAAACTGTGTACTCTATTTTGGCATGCTGCCAAAAACATCAGTTTGATTTGTAGGAAGTAAAAATTAAGAAAGTTCAGCTAAAATATTCGAGATCTTTGTCAAAAAATTGGGAAAATTATTTTGATCTTTAAAATTTATCAAAATAGCTATAGACTATGCAGTACTAATTAGAGAATTTGTTTCTTGAGATACACTTGTCTAATTCATCAAAAATTGCGCCCCCCACTTTTTTTTCTACATTGTTGTGAATGACTTAAAAATAAATCATGAATGAGCAATTAAAAGCTTTTAAAAATATTTACTTTCGATTTCAGGGCGCAAATTAAGAAAAAATCTTGCATGACTAATTTCGCAGAATATGAAAAAAAAATCTATCTGAATTTTAAGTCGCGCAATTTTTCCTCTTTTTTGACTTTGAGCTGTTTTCATCCCTGGGTCATTCCATGTCAGTTCACCCGGTCATGTAACCCATGTCCTCTGATTTTGATAAAATTTGGTGTATTTAATATTTTTATGGTGGTAAGTAACCATATGAATTCTTTTGCCCATATGTGATCTGGTTTTTGTTTTACAGGCCGTCAAACTTTTCAAAAAATTGCATTTTCTGTCAGCCGCTAAGCCTAATCTGCATGTATACGTATCTCTTCAGTAAATTGTGACGGGTGCAGAAATCTTTCAATATTTCCAAAAATTCTCAGATATGTTGCTGAAAGCATGAGGATTTAATAAAAAAATACTTGAAATTTATATAATATAATTTTGTTTGAATAAAATTTGAATAAACTACGACAAGCATTTTTTTTTTCTTGTACAAAACATGAGTTTACTTAAGTGGCATTTCACAAAAAGGCGGAGGTCCTATTCAATAATGGAAGCATTCGAAATGAGCCTGAAGGTGTGTTCTATCATTGCAAAGAATAAAATTAGTGGTTTTTTTCGTTTTCTCGTTGCTGTTGCACAATATACACATTTCAGTATCAAAATTTAAAAAAAAAAGTTCTAGTCATTTGCCTAACCTAAATTTCATTGAAAAGCACACATATTTTTATTTTTAAGTGTATTTACAGCCCTATTATGCTACTTAAAAATCATCTTAATCCCTTATTAAGCAGAAAGAAAAGTGAGAAATAATTTATGACTCCCAAATTCAGTTGTTAAGTTCAGCAAAATATCAGATGTAGTAAAAAGATGTGCAAAACATGAATTCACTTTAGTAGCTTTTCATGAAGAGGCGGAGGTCATATTCAATAATAGAAGCATTCGAAATAAACCTAAAGGTGTGTTCTATCATTGCAAAAAACAGAATAAGTGGCATTTTTCGTTTTTTTTTTTTTTTTTTTTTTTTTTTTTTTTTTTTTTTTGCACAATATATACATTTCAATACCAACATTTTTGAAAAAAGTTCTAGTCATTTCCTAACTTAATTTTCAATATTTTTTGTGTAAAAGAGGCATAGCTCATGCTTTTGTAGCATAAAAAAACGTATTATATTTATTTTAAATGATTTATAATTGTATTGAATGTGCGAAGAAGAGATAGGATAGCACAATCTTTGAAGAAAAAATAACAATGAAAAATATGAATTTCCGAATATTATCGGATTGTTTGTCTTTGAAGTGTTTGTGTGATCCTGTTTTCAGCAAATTCAAGGAATATTCTGTTTGTTATTTTAACGCTCGACCTTCCTTGCATTTCCGACGTCGGACAGTACTTGTTGAAGTCAAGCAGGCTTGGAGTAATCGCCGATTACGTAATCGTAATCGGCGTAATCGAGTACGTTTTTTTGTAATCGTAATCCTAATCATAATTTGGAAATGGATCACTCGTAATCGTGTAATCGTAATTTTAATCAAGTATTTGTTGTGTAATCGTAATTGTAATCTACATTTAAATAATCGTAATTTGACCTTGTAATCGTGTAATCCCGACTTTTTCTGAAAGTGAAAGTTTCTTAGTTGCGTTTCTATAATGGTTTGAAAAAGATAAGAGAGCTATTTCGTGCTCCTTGAAGGTCACAAACTTGAGCCCAAGGCCCTAACGTAAGCGCTTTGTAGCCCATGGTGCCTATGACAGGCAGAGCCCAGAGGACCGTCTTCCATCTCAGAGTCGGTCGACTGCCTCTGCTGATTTAGGATAGGTCATCAATTTTCCCTTTCATCAACTGACAATGAAAAGGACAAACCCCCACAAACCCCAACCCTTGTTGCCGGCGGCCGGCGTACGAAGAAAACAGTGGTATCGAAATACTAACACATGTTTTCGGTTCGACAGAGTATTCTGTAAACAGTTGCAACCCAATCGTGCAGTTGTATGCCTTTTGGTGTTTTTCTCCCACTTTGACTTTCATTGTATATTTTCTTTTTCAAAAGACGAGCCAATTTGCAATCGTGTTTCGGTGATCATTCAAGAACAAGAAGTAATCATTGCGATGACAACACCCTGGTGACTTTTTTTTTCAAAATATTTTCACATATAATTTAATCTTAAATTTATGCTGTATATTTTAATGCTCATATTATAAAAAATCATTAAGTATATAAAAGAAGGAAAAGTTGTGTATTTAAAGATTTTTAAAACATGTTTTATGTGCTTGATTTAACGTCTGATTTATTTTTAAGTGTTAATTATATTTTTGCATTTAGAATAATTTCAATACACTTTTATTTATGTTTATTGTTTTATTTTCACGTTTTTAGTGGCAATAATAGCATTTCAGTGTACCTCAAAACTGTGACATATAAAATGGTCATACACACAGAAAATAAATAAACAAGTAAATAAATAACATAAATAAATAAATAAACTCATTAGATGCAATCATTAGTTGCGATCATCTCTATGATATTAGTAAATCAAAAACCATAATTTCTCAACTATGACATCGTTGCTGCGAAGGAGCATTCAAGGTTCGTATTGTTCCTAAAATTCCATTCAAAATTTGCACCCCCTAAAATTTTGGCGGTGTTCTTAAAAAAGTTGGAAAACTTTACAGGGGTCTGTTTGGGAGAATTTAATGGACTTTTTACAAAGTATTTTATTGCAAAAACACGTTTTTTTTTTTTTTTTTTTGCTGTGGACATTTTACAAAATATTTTGTTATAAAAACTGACACTGTTTTCATTTTAGAACGGACCTTTTACAAAATTCTTCTGAAAAACGAACTTCTTAATCTTTCAAACATATGCAGTCAACGCTCGATATAACGACTATCTCCGTCCCGCAGAAAAATGTTTTTATAACGAGTAGTCGCAATGAGTACAAATACAAATACAAATACAAATGTGGCGACCAGCAGCAGGCTCTGGGCCCAACTTGGCTGGTCCTAGTCAAATTAAAGACCCCAATGAAGATCAATGGCCCTCTTAAAGCCATCTACTCCATTGCTCTTTACCGCCTCTTCCGGTAAGCTGTTCCAAGTTCCCACTACCCTGCTAAAATAGTAATTTTTTCGAATTTCAAGATTAGCCTGAGATTTAAACAGCTTAAAACAATGACCCCTTGTCCTGCTTTCCGTGCTAAAATCTAACCCCGTAACATCATTCATTTTAATAAATTTAAACAACTGAATCATGTCCCCTCTGGCTCTCCTTCGCTCAAGACTATACATATTAAGCATTCTAAGTCTGGAATCATAGTCTAAATTAGAAAACCCATTTACTAACCTTGTAGCCCTTCTTTGTACCCTTTCCAATAAATTAATGTCTTTCTTCAGATAAGGAGACCAAAACTGAACAGCATACTCCAAATGAGGTCTTACCAAACTTCTATATAGAGGCAGAAGAACCTTCTTAGATTTGTTTGAAATAGATCTATTAATAAACCCAAGCATCCTATTGGCTTTGTTACTAGCTATGCTGCACTGTTGACTAGACTTGAAATCCTGATTTATTAAGACACCTAGATCCATAACATTATCTGCCCTACTAATGACTGAACCCTGTAAATAATAGCTTGTATGCTTATTTCCATGACCGAAATGCAGCACTTGACATTTCCCAACATTAACTGCCATACCCCACTTGTCTGCCCATTTAGTAATATGATCCAAATCCTGTTGCAGCTGATTTATTTGTTCGTCATTTTCTACAACCCCCATAAGTTTGACATCATCGGCAAAACAATTCATGTTTCCAGAAACATTTTCATGAATGTCATTCATAAAAATAATAAACAAAAGGGGACCTAAAACTGATCCTTGGGGAACCCCACTTAAAACCTCACTCCATTTAGAATAGTTACCCCTAACAACTACTCTTTGTTTCCTTCCTGTCAGCCAATTCCTAACCCAAACTAGAATTTTACCTCCTACCCCTATACCAGCTAATTTACTGAGTAGTGCTACATGCGGTACCTTATCGAAAGCTTTTTGAAAATCTATGTAAACAACATCTACGCATTTTTTGCTATCTAAAGCCAAGGTAACCTTGTCGTAGAAATGTAATAAATTAGTAGCACACGATTTACCTTTTCTGAAACCATACTGCAAACTACTCAACAGCTCATTATTTTCTAAAAAATTCATAATCTTAATTTTGATCAATGTTTCAAAAATTTTACATACCACTGAAGTCAGACTCACAGGCCTATAATTTCCTGCATTACCTCTAGACCCTTTCTTGAAGAGTGGTGTAATGTTAGCTAGTTTCCAGTCCTCTGGCACTATCCCTGAGTTATACGAAGCATTGAATATATTAACTATAGCGTCAACTAATTCCTCTGCACATTCTACTAGAATTTTTGGATAAATATTATCTGGTCCCGGAGCTTTTGTGGTTTTAATTTTTTTCAAATAAAGTAAAACCTCCTCCCTGGAAAATACAAAGTCCTCAAGCTGTGTAGTAGCTTGTGTCTTACTTGTGTCAACTGTTGAGATACAGTTATCGTTAAAAACACTGGAAAAAAAGTCATTTAGAACATTTGCTATATCACCATCATTCTGAATTAAATTTCCATGCTCATCTACTAGTGGCCCAATTTGACTATTTCGAACTTTCCCAGAATTTGCGTATGCAAAAAACTCCTTTGGATTCCTGTCAATATTATCTGCCAGCTTTTGTTCCAATTCTCTTTTCTGAAACCGTACCAAATACTTAAAACTACGCCTAGCCTCGCAATACTGTAGCCTGTCTGCGCTGTGACCAGTTTCTTTTAATCGACGAAAAGCAGCTTGCTTACGGTTTAGAGCATCCTTAGTTTCCCTAGTGAACCACATGGGCCAAATTTTTGTGTTTACCCCTTTTCTCCTAAAAGGAACAAAATCTCCAACTGCTTTTGCTAGTTTTTCCTTAAACTCTGTCCACTGCAAATTTACATCGCTATTGTCCAAACCTGATGAAAAAACCGCTTTCAAACTCTGCCTGAGTGCGACAAAATCAGTATTTCTGAAATTAGGTACAAACCTAAAATTTTTGTCTTTGTGCATATCAAACTTAATCCCAAACCTAATGCTGTTGTGGTCACTATCCCCAATATGCTCCCCTACACATAATGCCTGTACAGAACCTTCAACATTGCAGAAAACAAGATCCAAAACAGTATCCTGCCGTGTTCCCTCAGAAACAACTTGATCTAAAAAACAGTCACCAATTACTTTTAGAAATTCCTCTTCTCTACTATTATTGGGGTAAGAATTATTCCAATCAATGCCCGGAAAATTGAAATCCCCCATTATAATTACCGGCCCCTTACTCGACATGTCTCTAATAATACGATACATCTGTTCATCTAAAGAGTAGTAAGAGCTAGAATTTTTGAAAAATACATATGCATCATGCATGTTCAGAAGTTTCATTAAAATTGGATATTTTTTAAATATTTGAACAAAGTACTAAAATTATTTTTCTTTCATTGGAATTAAAGAATATATTAGTGCTAAACACCATAACAAAATATTAAACAGATTTTAAATTAGAAAATGTAGGGAAAAAATTATTGCATGCTTACAAATCATTTATTCTAAGAACAAAAAATTAGAAATAACTGTTTGCTTTTTTGCAAAACGTAATTTTCCATTTCGGTTATAGATGGTACACAGTGTCCAGTATTTTGTTTGCCTTACGGAAAAAAAAAACATTTTAAATTCTTAATAGAAATAGAAACATTTTCTATGCTATGAGCTATCATTACATCCTTCTTCATCCGAAGATATACAGGATACATTAATTTCTTCTCTCCCACTGTAGAAATATTATCCGATACAGAAAGGTCGTTATAACCAAAGCAAATTAACATAGAGTATATAGAGATAAAGTTGGGGTTTTCTTAATTGTCGTTATAATGGGGTGGTCGTTATAACGAGCATCGACTGTATTATATAATATTGATTACTAGTACACAGATTATAAATTGCAAATTTATATTTTTCATTGTAAATTTTTACCGAAATAAATAAACGGTTCATTTAAAAGGATATTATAGAAATATTATTTGCTGTGCAATTTTGAATGATGTTTTAAAGAAGGTTTAAATTTCACATGCTTCACTTTCTTTTCACTTAAATGATTAAGTAAACACTAACCCGCTAAATCTTGACCCTCTTACAAAATTTCTGGATCCGCCTGTTCACACACACACACTCAATAATCGAAAATTAGCCTTGCAATTGTGTAATTTGACTTTTTTTTCCAAACTATTTTCACATATAATTTAATCTTAGTTTATGATTTATATTTTAATGCTCATATTATTTTTATCAATGAGTATATAAAAGAAGAAAAAGTTGTGTATTAATAGATTTTTAAAACATTTTTTTATGTTAAAAAAATATTAAATTTTACATGAGAATTTTATCTTTAAGAATTTTATAATTCCAATATTGTTTACATGTAGACAATTTATAAATTTTCAATTTGTATTTTCCGTGATAATTTTTTACCAAAATAAATAAATGGTTAATTTATTAGAATATAATAAAAAATATTACTTGCTGTGCAATATTGTATGATGTTTTAAAGCAGATTTAAATTTTACATGCTTCATTTTCCTTCCCCTTAACTAATAAGGTGCACCAAAACTTGACCCCCTAACAAAAATTTCTGGATCCTCCTTTGTATATATATATAATATATATTCCTCCCAAAGCTGTAATCGTGTAATCGAAATCATAATCGACTTATAATAATCGTAATCGATTACATTTTTTTCATAATCTAATCGTTGCTGTAATCGTAATAGCGATTTGACAGAGGGCTGTAATCGTAATCGTAATTGTAATCTCTAATTTTTCATGCTCGTAATCATAATCGTAATCGATTACATTTTCTCGTAATTGACTCCAAGCCTGAAGTCAAGTTATCATGAAATATTCGGAATACTTATTTTGCACATATTCAATCTCCTTTTGAAGAGAATAGTAACATCTTCCAGAATCTTATGTTACGGACCGTTTGACGTAGTTATTTCATAAGATGTTAAAATCTTACTATTTCTTGGTTATAGTAAACATAATAGTCTCTTCTTAGGTAAAAGATAGTCTTGCTTCAAATCCAGCATAGTCACTTACTTGAAAATTTTCAATTTTTTTCTTTTAAACTCCAATAGCAAGTGTCGAAAGCTGTATTTGCTCTTAACTGGATGCTGAAATTTCTAGTTTATTTTTATTGAATTATGTCTGTCCGGGGCTCTAGCTTTTTAATTATCTCCTATTATTATTTATCAGCGCAAACCAACCTTCCTGATAAGCGAATTCAATGAAAAAAAAACAAAACAAAATAGAAAACCCACTCACATTCTTTATCCCTCTTATCACTAAGACCCATATTTTGATAAAATAAGAAGAGACCTGATACATGCGCAAATGCAAGGAAGGTTGAGCGTTAAAATATCAAACAGTATATTCCTTAAATTGCTGAAAACAGGATCACACAAACACTTCAAAGACAAACAATCCGATAATATTCAGAAACTCACATTTTTAGTAATTATTTTTACTTTAAAGATTGTGCTATCCTATCTCTTCTTCGCACATTCAATACAATTATAATTCATTAAAACTAAATATAACACGTTTTCATGCTACAAAAGCATGAACAATGCTTCTTTTACGCAAAGAATATTGAAAATTAAGTTAGGAAAATGACTAGAACTTTTTTCAAAAATGTTGGTACTGAAATGTGTATATTGTGCAATAGCAACAAGAAAACGAAAAAAAGCCACTAATTTTATTCTTTGCAATGATAGAACACACCTTTAGGTTTATTTCGAATGCTTCTATTATTGAATATGACCTCCGCCTCTTCATAAAAAGCTACTAAAGTGAATTCATGTTTTGCACATCTTTTTTCTACATCTGATATTTTGCTGAACTTAACAACTGAATTTGGGAGTCATAAATTATTTCTCACTTTTCTTTCTGCTTAATAAGGGATTAAGATGATTTTTAAGTAGCATAATAGGGCTGTAAATACACTTAAAAATAAAGGTATGTTTGCTTTTCAGTGAAATTTAGGTTAGGAAAATGACTAGAACTTTTTTTCAAAAATTTTGATACTGAAATGTGTATATTGTGCAATAGCAACGAGAAAACGAAAAAAACCACTAATTTTATTCTTTGCAACGATAGAACACACCTTCAGGCTCATTTCGAATGCTTCCATTATTGAATAGGACCTCCGCCTTTTCGTGAAATGCCACGTAAGTAAACTCATGTTTTGCACAAGAAAAAAAATGCTTGTCGTAGTTTATTCAAATTTTATTTAAACAAAATTATATTATATAAATTTCAAGTATTTTTTTATTAAATCCTCATACTTTCAGCAACATATCTGAGAATTTTTGGAAATATTGAAAGATTTCTGCACCCGTCACAATTTACTGAAGAGATACGTATACATGCAGATTAGGCTTAGCGGTTGACAGAAAATGCAATTTTTTGAAAAGTTTGACGGCCTGTAAAATAAAAACCAGATCACATATGGGCAAAAGAATTCATATGGTTACTTACCACCATAAAAATATTAATTACACCAAGTTTTATCAAAATCCGAGGACATGGGTTACAAAATCCCGTTTTCCTGGGTGATTTGACATGGATTGACCCCCCTGCATCATAGAATTTACTTCTATGAAACAAATCTCACTGCACTTATATTTTGCATTTTATTTGTAGATCAAAATATGAAAATATTGTTTGTTTGTGAGTGTACGTATACAGTAAACTCCCGATTATCGCCGGTGAGATTAGCCATGGGTCTTTCACTCTTTAGTTTTCTCTTTTTCTGGTGATGATTTTCTGAATACAAAAAAAAAGAAAGCTCGTTATTGGTCGCTTTTAGCTTTTCAAGATATTTTTTACATTTAGTTTCACTACAATTTAAATGTACATGTATTGTGTTGTTGACTTTTTTAGCTATTGCATGTATTAATATTGTTTTTTACTTATTTTTTGATTACCTGCATCATTCGCTTATTCGCGGTTACTGTGCTGCCTTATTTCACGTATAATTGGGAGTTTACTGTATATGAACAATAATATGCACACACATGCAACAAATTGTCCTCATAAGTTTTTTTTTTTTTTTCAATTTCAGGTTCGCCTTTATGATCCTCGCACTCAACGGCGTCCAGTCATTGATATGGAATTTGAAAATTATCCACTGATGTCACTATCCCTTTCACATAATGAACATCAAGTAGTAGTAGGGAGCAGTCGTGGACGAATGGCTCTCCTCGATTTAAGAAAAAAATTACTTGTTCATGCATTCAAGGGATTTGCTGGAAGTATTCGGTGTGTCTACTGTCATCCCACCCTGCCATTGGTTGCTTCATGTGGTTTGGATCGGTTTCTAAGGATACATGATTTAAAAAAACATAAGCTGCTGAAAAAGGTAAAAATTCTACTAGCATGTCTCACGTAAATAATTTTTAGTGCTACTTTTCTTGTGAAGGTATTAACTTTTTTAATACGCTTTTATCAGTTTCACATGTGAGTTTGTTTGTTTGTATGTATGTATGTAACTCTGAATAAAAGATAAAATTCACGTTCTTTACAAATATAAAAGTAATATATTTAATACTATTATTAATAATATTAAAGGCTAAACTATTACATATTGATGTATTATAAGTGTTTCAGTTGTTTGTATGTAACTCTGAATGAAAGATAAAATTCACGTTCTTTGCAAATATAAAAGTATTATATTTAATACTATTACTGATACTAAAGGCTAAACTATATTACATGTTGGTGTATTATAAGTGCATATAAACTTAGCAGATATTCAATAGTTTTGAACATCAGAAGGAAATCAGAGTATCATATGAAATATTTTTATTAACTCTAAAAGCGTATTTTTTAGTGTTTTAAACTATATTCTAAAATTATTTCATCTGCCCTCCTTCAAAAGTTCTAAATTTTTTAAGCTGTACTTTTTTGATTCAGTGGAGGAAAAACTTCAGTCTGCAGAAGGAAATAATGCCTTGATGAATTTGGACTTTATAAATATTTTCACTGAATGTTTTATTTTCAGATATATTTAAAAACAAGGCTAAATTGCCTACTTATGAAAACTTCATTAGAACCGTTGCAGTCCAATAGCTCTCAAAATGAAATTGAAAAAGCAAAAGTGAAAGATGTTGATGAAGATGAAGAAAACATTTGGAACTCAATGGCAGTTATTGGAGATAAGAAGAAGAAACTAAGTAATGAAGTAGACTGTGAAAGTGTAACTCAAAAAAGGAAAAAAGTGAAAAAGGTGCTGAGGTTTTTTTTTTTTTTTTACATTTTATTCTTTGAATGTAACTAAATTTGTTTGCATTAATACATGACAAAAGAGCTCTTTCCGGTTAGTGCTATCAATTTTGTTTAAAGCATGCCATAATATATCCCTCTCTTTTTATTAGGAGATAGTTTTGGCTTGACAACATATTCATGTAACTTCTTCCTCAGGGCCTGATTTAAACAGTTAAATTATATGGCACGTGTCCCCGAATCCAACTTATTAATAGATGATTTGCTTTAAAATAACAGTAGTTTAAGCCACTAACTTCCAAATCAATATCTTTTTAATTATTTTCCAAAAATAATGTGATTTTATTTCATATAGTTAACATATAACAACAATAATCAAATCAGAGAAAAGTTATTTTTTGAATTATGTGTTCAATGTGATATCAATTACTGTGTTTAAGGAAAAAATCATTAGTTGTATTAAAGAAGAGAAATCCTCCATCTTTCTGTTTTTATTGTTTTCCTTTAGCATTATGTTTACATCCTTAGAATTTCATATTTCTGTGTAATTTTTTTATGTAAAGTAATTAAACCATTTTTATACATACCTATGATTTTTGCTGCTTTGGTTAATTGAACTTCCACCAAATAATAATAATATTAATAATAACAACAAAAGTCAGCTTACTTAGCAGAGAAAATGTTAGGTATAAACATTTTAAATCTACCAACATCTGTTCAACATTTTAACCTTTCCTTATCTGGAGTAAACAGGTGTGTCAATGTGGCACAGGAAAATGATGTTGCATAAAAATACAAAAAAAATCTTAGTTTTAGTGGAATACAAATATGCTCTTTATACACATACACGCCCAGATTTATAAATTTTATTCCTTCCTGCAAAAAATATTCAGGGCCCTTATTACCCCCCCCCCCCCTCCCAAAAAAGTGACTTTTATTTCTGCTTTAGTTCTCAACTTTTAATTTGCTTTACTTGTAATTATTATTATTATTTGAAGGTTTTTTGAACTATTAATGTGCTTCTAGGGAATGTGTTATGTGCTCTATCTCATTTTATGTAAAAAATTTCTCCCCCTTGTTTTTTTTTTTTTTTTTTTTTTTTTCATTTTGCTTATAAGTACAAAAACAGTAAACAATCAAGTATTACATCGCACAGCTCAAAATATGTTCCAAAATTGTTCTCCCTTTTAGATCTTGGATTTTGGAAGTTTTTTACATTCTAAGTAATTAACTTAATTTGTTTAAATGAAAAGTAGCAAAAGAAATAGTAAAATCAATAAAAGTTGCAAAGAAAATTACAACTTAAAGAAAGGCACAAATAGCTTATTTGTGCCTTTCTTTACGTTGTAATTTTCTTTGCATCAATAGCACAAAGTATTTGTAACTTTAAATAAAAGTATTTGAATTGAAATACCATTATAAAGATTGTATGCAGAAATGACAAATTAGTAGATTCTCAATAGATATATGTTAAAAGTTTTGCTACTCAGTACTGCCTATTCACAAGCCTGATGAAAATTAAGTAATTTTTGAATAATATAGGTAGTGCAATTTGAAAAACTCTCCAGAATTTGATTTGTGTTCATTTTATTACACTTTTATTTTTAGCTCTCCATCATATTGTAGATTTTATTTTTCTTTCTGTTTGATTAATTTATTTTTGTTTCTGTTTCAGCAATTTTCTTCATGATGTTTAGCCATTCCTGTGAAAATTGCAAGATCTGTAAATAAATTATTTTTTATTTGAATCGTGTCTTTGTTTTATTTTTTATATATGTATATATATATATATGTGTGTGTGTGTGTTTCTCTTCAATGAGTTATGAATAAGAAAGTAAGGCATAAATTTCATTCTATCTTTAAAACTATCTCCCTTCTCCACGGTATGTACCGCTTGAAGCAGTGCCTGTTTTGTAATAGCAGTACCCAGAAAAGTTCAGGGATTAAAAAATGAATGTGGCAAATGACCAATTTCTCATGAATGCGTGTAACTGCTTAAATAAATTCTAATTAGGTCTTTGAATGTAAGACACTTATTAAGCATGGCTTTTTATGGCCTATTAAGAATTTTTGCCAGAGCATGTTTTAGTGTTCAATCTCTGGCCTCCTGCCATCGGAGAAATTTCTCCTACTTTTTATAGAATTAAATAGTTCTCAAACTTATACTGTCAAGTGCACTATATATAATGAATATGTTTTTGGAAAATGCCCCAGCAGCTCCTCTAGCGACTTTAAGCAAGCATAAATATTAATGTTAATTTTTGTTTTCATAAAGATTTATGTATCATTTTATAACATGAATTTTTCTTTTAGTAATTGTTTCTCATGATCACTAAATTTTTATTATTACTGAATTTCTTTCATTGTAGTTAAATTTTTCCTTTGTAACGGATGCGCTAAGCTATATGTTTCAAATAATGTAGTAAATAAACTGGAAAAAAAAATCATAAATTAGTTTAATTTTTATTTTAAAATTATTTTTAAGCATTTGTCTATTTTTAAGTCACAAATGTCTTTCCTACATATCCATTTTATGTCTCTTGCTTTATCAATACATAAGGTTGACAAGTCTGGACCTAGCAGTTAGTTGAGTTATTTCAAATTGAAGAGTGCCAAATTAAAGTTATATATATATATATATATATATATATATATATATATATATATATATATATATATATATATATATATATATATATGTATACACACACACACACACATAAAGAAGATGTTTCTTCAGTCACTGTTGAGGCAGTTTAATCTTTTGAATTTTCAATTGTAGTTTAACTGTTAACGCATTTTTTGAATTACTTTTTTACAGTTGATGGAAACATTATCAAATACCATTAAAACATAAATATACATGTATGTAAATGTATATGATGAAACCGTTTCTATTAAACTTTTTTACTTTTTTTTTCCAGATATAAATGATAGAATGAAACTTTCAGTTTTGCAACATCTATAATAATTTTTAATCTGAAAGATTCCATTACTTCTTGTTTCTTTTTAACATGCTTTTATTAACTTGAGTTATATCTATCTATTTCATGGAATCTTGATCGGAATCTTTTCAACTTTGGTATGTGACTTCAAACAGGATGACAATGCAATAATTGTACAGTCAAATTAATTAACCATTAATTACTAAATTATTGGTTTGCACTAATTTCAAGCAGCAATTTTACATAAATCCTCTAATAAGAGTTTGAAATAATGCTTGCATAAATTAGCATGATGTGCCGATAGAAAGCCCTAATTTTTCTGCATCAGACAAAATTCATTTGAATGTTTTGAAGTTATTTGAACGTGAGTTATAATTGCTCTAAACCAGTTTCATGCTAAAATCTAGGGGAGCCTTCGAATGGAAATTCGCTGTTTATCAGTCATTGTTGTTCATTTAAAAAAATGCATGTGAAATTTAAAGGCACTATAAATATGATTTTTTACACTCATAGTAAAAAGTAATAAATTTCATGAGTTTTATAAAAAAATCTTGAGCTGCGTTAAAATAAATATATACTTTTTTATGAAACAAGTAAGGCAAAGAAAAAATAATTAATACAGTAAGTCACCGCCCCTAATCCAGGGCTAAGCTAATTAATTAATATTTAAAAAAAAGACTTACTTTTGTAGCAATAAGAACCAAAAAAAAATATTTTAATTTATCATTTGTTCAGTAGCGAGAACACTGACCAAGCACATAACTTTAATGTTAAAAAAAAGCTGGGGGGCGGGGAGAGGCAGCTTGATATTGGATAGCTTTAATTTCTTATCGTTGGTTAGTAGTTAGCATTTTGCAATGATGCAGAATCTTTGCAAAAGGATGCATGAAGAGCTCCCCCACCCTTTTTTAACATTGAAGTTTTTTGTTTGGTCCGTCTTCTTGTTGCTTAAAAAAATTTGCATTAAAATATCATTTTTTACTTTTCATATTGCTAGCAATGTTCCCACTGCCTTAAAAAGTCCTTGAGTTTTATTTTCCAGCTAGGGGCCCTGGAAAAGGTTGTTTTGTACTGATGAGTCCTTGAAAAATATTAAAATTACTTTATTTTTTCTGACAGGTTTTTGAAAAGTCCTTGAAAATAAGGGGACACCTAATATTTTTTCATTGTTTCCAAGTTTTACATATTAGGTAAAAAAATCTATATTTTGAGCCGTTTTCATTACTCATCCTCTATTTTTTCGCATTCCGGAATCAAATTGCATCCATCTCTGAAACTTTCATTTTTCTTTTACACATAATCCTACTCTTTGGATGCACTAATTATTTTTACGCTTACTATTATTTTAAATTCTTTTTATATTTCATGCTCTGCAATAAAAGATTTGCACTCACCATTTTGACACACCCTCTCAAAGATATGAAATCAGTGTCCAGGGGCGCACCCAAGATTTATCTTAAGGGGGGGCTAATTTCTGACATCAAGCACCCCTAACCCTTTCATATCCAGAGGTCATTGGATTAAAATTTTAAAATCGCGAAAATACTAAACTTTAATAGATTGCACCCCCCACCCCTTCTTTCTTTTTACTTATTTTTTCCGAAATAATAGTGTAAAGCTTTGCTTCTTTGATTGGAAGCTCTCTTGCTTCTGTTAAATTTTATGTGAATTTTTTACTTAGAAATCGAATTGTGTTTATTTAAGAAAATAAATGGTAAATACTAGGGATGCACCGATAAGCAAATTGGCCGATTACCGATTAATCGGCTGAGCCGATTAATGATAAAGATGATTGTTTATTCTACTGCCAATTTTACCATCACTGTTTTTTATCTCTTATACAATTCCAAGTTTAGAAATAGTAAGTAATTTGTTTCTGGGAAAAGATTTTTTTTTTCCATTTTCCTAGTTTTTCAAAAATTCAATACTTTTATTTTTTGAAAATTAGAGGTTATCTGAAAGCACTGTGCTAAGGAGAAAATTATCTCCACATGAAAAATGTTGCATCATTGTCTATGTATATTCATTCAAAGTAGGAGAATTAATTTAAAAAAAACTTTATATCAACTGTGAGGATTATTATTACTGTTAATAAAATTATTCATCATAGTTTCCTAGTGAAAGTATACTTTAAAGAATAATATCTGAAAAATATTTTTTCGGCCGATTAATCGGCCCGATTTCGCCGATTATTAATGATCGGCAAAGTGGCCGATTATGGCCGATTAATCGGTGCATTCCTAGTAAATACTATGAGGATCTTCCAACCTTACTGAAGATGGGGTGATTAATGCACTCACGAGAATAGCGTCGTTATGATACGATCATTATGAACAAAGACATAAAGTAGAATATTCAAACATACTGATGTGATAGGGCGTTCATGGGTTCTCCCCGGAAAAATTTCTGAAAAGTGATCTCAAAAACACAACATTTAGACAACTTTTGGTCATGTTAGGGAGATTTGAGACTTGCCGGCCCTCATCTAATATTTTTTCAAAATTTGAAGTCTTAAAAACGTTATTATTGCACGCCATTTTGGCAATTGTTTGGGGGTGAGGTTTAGGAATGTTTTTATATTAAGCTTCGAAAAGCGCAGTTTGAGAGACATTGACTAATCTTAGGAAAAGCAAGAGTCAGGGGCCCATTGTAAATTTTCGAAATTGATGTCCAAAGACCATAGTAGGCCCTCTTGAAAATGTTAGGAGAATGAATGGGGGTTTTGGAACTCTTCACTAACGGTTTTTTGATGTTGAAATTCCAAAAACGAAATTTATAACTATCTCAGTTAATCTTAGGAAGAATAGGGTTCGACCGCTCTCAACCCAAATTTTTTCAAACTTGAAGTCTAAACAACGCAATAGCATCTTTGATGATGTTAGAGAAAGGCATAGACCCTAGCAGCATCATCTCATCGGCCGATGATCGGCCATTCATCGAAACCCGATGAAATTCTCATCGGCCGATGATCCAATATGTCTCATCGGCCGAGCAGAATCCGAGCAGCAAAATCCGATGAGAATACGATGAGATTTGGAGCAATTTACGAGCAGAACAGTCCCGTGCCGAGGAATTTCATCGGGAAACTTGATCGGAAGGATATCGTTTTCCGATGAAATATAGCTCATCTTATTTTCATCGGGAAAGTTGATCGGAAGGATATCGCTTTCCGATGAAAAGTAGCTCATCGAAAACCGTGCTTGGATACTGATCGGAACGATGTCATCGTGCGTTACAGGATCAGTTTTTAAGAGGAGTTTGTTGATCGGCCGAGCAAAATCCGATGAGTTGATGCTACTTGGGGAGTTCGGTTTTCACCTCTGAATGTTTTTTGTCGAAATTAAAGATCTCAAAACTTATGTGGAACTCTCCACAGGATATTTTCCCCAAAACTGAGCTTAGAGAAATGCGGTTCCATTGTTGTCGATGTTAAGAGTTCGGAGGCCTTCCTCAGGAAAGTTTTCAAAATTTGAAGTCTTAAAAATGTGGTTATAGTCCATTTATCGGTAGCCATAGCGATATGATTCATGTACTCTGCACCAGCAGTTTTTCGTAATTAAAATTCCAGAAACAAAATTTAAGACCTTTTATCATTATTATTTCGTGGGAGGAGGGGGCTTCTTTTTTTTAATCTTTTGAAATTAAAGGTTTAAAAGCAAAACTGTAGGCCAAATTTCATAATGGGGGTCGCTTTTCACCTCCGGAAATTTTTAGAAATTCATGTTCCAAAAACCAATTATTAGACGATCTTCAATGAGGACTTCCAGACTTTCTCCCGGAATTTTTCTTTCAAGACTTGAAGCTCTAAAACTATAACTCCTTTCTAACTTCAACGCCGAAAAAAGAGAGGAATTAGGTTCGGATACCCCCTTCCTCCCATTTTCTTAGCTACGTTTTTTTAATATTTTTATTCCAAATCAAAATGGAGAAAATAGGAAAATATTTTTCAGTTAACTATTTTGGTTTTCTGTAATAGAAGTACAGAAGTTTGTGGCTTTAGTGTAAGTTTTTTTTTTTTGTTTTGACTAATTTGTTTATTATGCAAAGATACCCTTCGGTCACTTTTTTCTGTTTTTTTTCCCTCTCTCTCTCTCTCTCTCTTTCATACTTCCTTTTCTTTTAATACCATTTTATATTCTTTATAATCTGTTTTAACTTTTTATCAAGCATGTTTTTCAGAAAATCAGTGGCGGGCTAATCATGTCGCAATTGCCCCCCCCCCCCCCGACCACAGGGGGCTTTTGTGAAATGGATTCAAAAAATGCGCATGAAAAATGTTTTATAGAATTCTGTTTTTGACAGAAAGGAGCTTTAAAAATTTCATTATGACGAGTCTTCAAACCTATAATTCGCCACTGCGAAACATCATGATTTTCAATGACGAATCCTCGAAATTAAAATTATTTTGGTTTTGATGGTGAGACACTCTGTGATTTGAAGTTCTATGCTTTGCTGAGGCCCCATTCTCGTGCCTCATGCGTCTGCACATGTACAATGAATGATTTAATTGAAAACAATGCCTTGGTTTCTTGGAAATTGTAGACGAGGGGGTCTTTTATAAGTGAGAATTTTACCCACGTTCCCTTAGACTTTAAAAAAGACAAGGTATATGTTATACGTGTGCGTATTTGTTATTTCAATTGGATTCAAAGTGTAGTATATATTGAGTTATTAATGACTTGAATCTTTTCTGACACCGTGGAAAAATTTAAAATGTCGTTGATGCTTAAGGCTTCAAGTCCAGTTTTGTCATAGGGGGAGCTTAAGCCCCCAAAGCCCCCTCCTGGGTGCGCGCCTGTCAGTGTCCTTATCTCAAGGGCAAATATAAGGGGTGGGCTCAGGGGGCCTGGGCCCCTCCCAAAATATAGAAAAAAAAATAAAGTAAAGCATAATTAGGTTGGAGCTTTATTCACAAATAATTTCCGTGCTTTTACCTATTAAAAAAAATGGGGAATTAGTCTCCTCCATTACAGGTCCGGGGTGAGAGAGCAGCCTGACAGCAACTCTTGATCTTTTCACCAGTGAGGAAATTAAAAAAAAAAAAAAAAATAGATGCTTTCGGGTGATGCATTTATGGTTGCATTTTGGAGGGCAGGTAACCCAGGTGGAGCTTCAGAGGGCAACACATTCACATTCAAGAGTGGCTAGCATAGAAGCAAATGGGGATCATGGCCCCTTTGACAATATCAAAGACATCCTATGCCACCCACTCGCCACCCCAGTGCTGTAAAATATAACTAAAACTTTACTTCAGTAACTTTAGATCTCAAAAAAGAAAAAAAAAATTGGTTGAGAGGGGGGGGGGGGGGTGACTAAACCTGGTAAAATTGGGCCCCCTCCCAAAATTTTAACCTTTTTACGCCACTGCCTTATTTGAAGTTTATAATGATTCCAGGAAGTAAGGGCGTTTAGGATGAGGATGGAGATTCACTTGAAAGCAGCAGGTAGTTTCAATTGAAGCTCTAATAATCAAGCTAAAATTTGGCCACTCATTATAGTTAATTTAATTAAGAAATATTTTCTGAACATTTTGCACTTGTGCATTTCTATACATCATTCTTATTTTGGTGCAATCTTAATCAGATTCAAGCAAACCTTGAATCGGATAAGATAGTGGTGTTCATGTAAAAGTTTTGATGAAAGTCATTTTTAAAGGTAGGCAAGTTTCTTTACTCCATTTTTACAGTATTGTGCCAAAATTATAAAATCCTATTTTCTGAGTTTGGGCAAAAGCAAGTAAAAAATTAGCTAAAAATATCTTTCAAAGCATGAAAACTGAATATAGATGATTTTCAACACCTAAATCTAAAAATTTAGACATTTGACAGTGAAAAATTATAGGGACAGGAAATATTTGTAAAACCATTTAAAGCATCACTTACCTTTCAACAATTATTCAAAATATTATCAATAAAGACTAATTTCAATTCATAATCGAAAGAATACAGTAAACTTTGATTTGGTTTAATTAAACAGTTTATTTGCATTGAAGTGAAATTTGATATTTATAAATTTGAAAATGGATTTAATTTTTAGAACTATGCAGTCTTTTTCCTAACACTAATCATTTGAAGCAATTCTTACTGAAAACAATTGCTCGACAGTAATGTTCCACCAGAAAAAATGTAGCAGGGTTGCGAATCTTGTTTTATAGTTTAGTTTTCAATTAGCGAATTTTGTCGGAAGTATTGCAAAAACAGATCAGAAAGTATTAGATTTTTTTTTCTTTCTCCTTCTCTCCTATGAAAATTCTCTAAAATTTAATTCAGAAATTTTATTTTTAAGACATAATATTGCCTTTTATCATCATATAAAAAAACTATGAACTGTGTGGACTAGAGCCGCTTGTCTATATAGGGGCTTTAGTGTGGACAACTTTTTTAGAATTGGTAATTCAGTAATTTTTCATCGGTTTTTAGGTTTTCCCAATTGTTGACCATCTTGAAGTAATAAGCGAGAAAACGATTCTGCAATAAAGGTTTGTTTAGTTGGGAAACATTTGATTTAAATATTTCATGAACCTTTCTCATGCATGAAACATATACGCTTACGGTCCTTGGAATTTAAACTTGAATGGGAGTGGAAGCATTGGCTACAAATGCATGTCTTTTTAGTTTTTTACACTATTAATTTTTATTATTGTTAACATAATAAATCATGTCCTTTTTAATAATAAAAATAGTTAAAAAATAGATTTTCGAAATTAAAATTTTTACTTTTATTTAAACAGTTTGTGCCAAACGATTTCTCTAAAACTGAGTGGCAAGACGAAAGCTATGTTTCCCAAAAGAAAAGTTACCAATTAAGAATTAAACAAACTAGCTATCGTGGCCGTCACGAAACTTTCTTATCTATCTTATGAATTCCGGTTACAAAATAAAATACTTGCCCGAATAGTTGGAGACAGCTCCAATTTCCCAATTATCGTAATACCCCTGCAAATGCAGAATCAATAAGCGAAATTGGAAACCATTGCAAAAGCCTTGTTTAGATTAATTGCAAACATTTTATTTGTTAGTAAAAAGAAATTCGCAACAGTTAAAAATTTCAAATCATTGAAAGTTTTCAGATGTTTTTATAATTAAATAGCGTGGAAGCGATTTTTTAATGAAAATCATCCCACCCGCCCCCTGGGGCGATTGGCGCCAAAATTTAATCGATGCTTGCTTGCACATTGGGTTAGTGTTAATCCAAATTTCATTCAAATCGTAGCAATATTTCTCGAGATATAGCAGGTGAAATGACAAAATAAGCACTTTTGATTGCACCCCCTTTAAGCCCCCTCAAAGTAATTGACACAAAAATTGAATCAGCTCTTGTACTCTTTAATGTCTGAGTATCAATTTTTGTTCGATTTCGTTTATTACTTCTCGAGATATAGCAGTTACATTAAATAAAAAGAATGTTCGATTGCTCCACCCGCCTTTGAGATATTGGCACACAAATTGAATCAGCACCTGTACTCAATAGGGTCTACCGATGGACTAATTTTTGTTTGATTCCGCCGGTTACTTCCTGAGATATAGCAATCACCCACGCGCAGAAAACGTGCGATTGCTCCACCCCCCTTGGAGGAATTCGCAAAAAAAAGTCAGGTGCGCCAGTTTACATGGTGGTACATATGTGCAAAAATTTTTGTTCGATTTCATTCAGTAGTTTTTGCTCTATCGTGACCACAAAAACTGGTTACACACATACAGACTCACACAGACAGACATTTTCCAAAAATGATAGAAATGGACTCAGCGCACCTCAAAACGTGCAAATACGTCAAAATTCAACATTCGAAAATTTTCACGAATCCAATTCTTGTTCTAGAAGAAAATAAAAAGGATCTAGAATAAACATTTTGTCATCATGACAATGTAAGAAGTAATAACAATATGAACATACATTTTTTCCTTTTTGTTGCAATTCTTCTGAAAGTTAAAAATTATTTCAACATATAATGTCTCACAGGTTCTTTTAGAGTTTTATTTTAATAATTTTTATTTTTCTACCTTGATTTTAGTTATTAAATTAAAATTATTGGTAGCTTTTAATTTTTTCGGTTGATTAATTTCGTTACACATTTAAAACAGAAGCGGATCCAGAGGGGGAGGGGTAAGTGACCTAAGGCTGGCTAAAGCAGCGTTTTAAGGAGATATTTCGAAATTTTTGTGTCCCACAACTCCTATTTATACCAAAAAATGACTCATGACCCGCCCCCTCCAAACCAGAAGCTGGATCCAGAAACGTTCTTGATTTAAAAGTACTTTTAAATACATTTAATAACATCTTAATACGTTTGTGTGCATTCTCATCGCGATAATATTTGATCCACACAGAATTCAACCACCGGCCCTCCAAACTGGACTTCTATCCCTGTTTATAAAACAATTTTAAAATTATGCATTGAATCCAAACAAGGGGCTAAAAAACAACGATTTGAGAATCTCATCATATATAGCTTCTACACACATAGGCAGCTAGTACAGGGGGGCGACTGCCCCCTCACTTTTTTAGCGTAAAAACCTAATGATCGATTGAAATTCTTTTTTACTCAGTGGATTGATTTTTTTTACGAAAATAAAAGTTGCAAATTCCTAAAGATACTTCTTTTAGGTTATTTTATAAAAATGGAACTTGGGACTGATGGAACTTTGAATGGAATCGGAAGGCGGATGGGCTGGTGGCCATCCGTCTTAATTTTTGAGGCCATATTTCGCATTTTTTTTAATAGGTCATTTCACCATCAGTGGTAAAATCCAATAAAATAACAAAATGCTAAAAAAAGGTTTCAAAGGCGTTGCCTCCTTTCCTAGATCTCTCCCCCCCCCTCCCATGCATACGTTCCTATTGACCCCCTACTTTTTTTGTGCACCAGCCGCCTATGTCCACACATTATAACTTCCACACACGAAAAATATTTATATCCTTTCCCCCTCCAAGGCACTTCTCCAAAAAGGACTTCACACCTTTGCCCTTTTCCGCCCCGAAAATACAATCGTCGAGAAGCATCCCTCAAACATCCTCCATTCTTCGCTAGCCGAAGGCGTGAAGCACTCCGGACGAACCACAAAGGGACAAGACACAATCCCGGTGGGCAGATTCGCACCCGCCCCTGGAATTAGAGGGCTCCCGAAAGCCGTCTTTTCATCTCGCCGACCCCCTCCTCCCCTGAGAGACTCTTTGTCGTCCCTGTCATCAATCGTGGAGGGATTTGGAGCCGTTCGGGGCAGATGCGACCGGCTGCCATTAAAAAGCTATAAATTTATGGAGTTCTCAGGTATCACTGACTAAGGACCCGGCGTTCTTTTTGTTCCTTTAGATCTTCTTTTTCCCGCTAGTGATTTTGGCGTGAATAGTGTATGGGAGCTGTGAGGGCAGAGCGTGGTCAACCTAGCTTGGCAGGACCTGATTACTGAATAGGCCAACTAGGCTGTGGCCTAGTGTCCCCTGTAATTTAGGGGCCCCCAAATGGATAAAATTGCTGTTGTCAATATCAAAAATTGTTTTATCCAATGCTTAAAATTGTAAAACCTGAGTGTAGGGGGCCTCAAAAAAGTATTCGGCCTAGGGCCTTGTACTATCTTAATCGGGCCCTGGGTGTGTATTCGGCGGCGTCTGAAGAAAAAAAGGATAGAAGTTAGACAATTTTGTTCTTTGTTTGGTCATTGAAAGATTTTAATTTCGTTGTAGAAATACGCATACATTTAACTTTTATGTCGGTAAAGGACATTTTTTAACCAGTGCCAATATTTATTTGAGTATTGAGAAGAAACTTGGCCTTTCCGTTGAGTACAAAAAGGTGGATGGAGATAAGTTTAAGACGAATAGAAGAGGAAATCTAACGAAGTTACTCTTGATCGGAAATCGAATTGCGTAAGGTTTAGGTGGGCGAACCTTTGGAAAAATGAAAAACTACCTTGTCCGATACAGTTGTTTCTCACGAATGACTCCAACATTACGCACAATAATGGATGAGAAAATCAACAAATATAAAATGCTTGTTTTTGTTTCCAACCACCCTCAGATTCATAAAAAAGAAAAAACAGCGATTACCCCTTGAAGTGGCCAGTTCAACTGACGGATTTTCTAGTAAGCGTAGGTTGCGGAAGATGGCAGCACTACGAGTCCAATAGCTTTTGAAGGAAAGAGAAATAATAGTATAACTACTAAATAATATATTGCTGAGTTCGGCGCAATTTCGAACTTTCTTAAAATAGCATTCCTTTTCTTGAGAAAATCGCAGTAATTTTACTGAAAGATGTGTACAGCAAAGCAGTTAAAAATTACTAACATCCAGAGAGGTTCGCCAAGAGCCAAGGCTTTCCCGGTTTGCAGTTTGGTCTAACCCCTTAAAAATTGATAAAATAATATTGCTGATTGCGAGACAGGCCCCTAGAATCAGACTGGGTTGACATGGCCTCTCGTCGGCCGTGCATCCAGAATAAAAATATTTTTTAACTCTGAAGAATACTTCAATAGTTTTCACTAATAAAGGTGAAATAAAAGACGTAGTGTTTGACAACATGCAAAAATTGCAGTAAAACTCAATATATTTATATTTAATCAATTCTTAATTGGCCTATAAAATTTAACTAAACATTAAGAGAAGAAATATAGATGGTATGCCGATTTCGTAAAAGCCATTCGCACTAAATAGTATACCGCCTACTTCTTCTCAAAATTTTAATTAAATTTTATTGGTTGCTTTATAATTAACCTAAACATAAAACCATTGAGGCTAACTGCAATTTTTGAGTGTTGTAGTCAAAAAATCATACACTTATTTGATTTTATAATTTTTGATGTAAACCGAGCAAATAAAAATAGTCCTTAGCATTAAAAAAGAATTTATTTTATTCAAAAGTTTTTTTTAGAAATTTATTTGAAGTAAAACGTTTATTAATACTAGCCGCCAAGAAGGCTAGATTAGCTGTCTTCGGTTGCCGCCTTGACCTCACCATCTATGGCGGGTGGTGCCTAGTGCAACCCGTCTGTGGCGGTTGGTGTACACCGCCTTCAGCTGGTTGCACTTCGGGGCTCTCCCCCTTTTTGCTGCCCCGCGAGGAAAAGCTACCCCACTTTAGAGGCCTTGCTACCTTTTTACCGTCTGGTGTACTTTGGGATTTTTGCTCCCTTCTTTTTACTAATTTCAATTTTTAACGGAATTTCATAATATCTTAGGAGATATTACGTGACAGCAGACTGTTAAGGATCTCCCTCTAAAACTTTTTCAAAATTGAAACTATAAAGGCGCAACTTCAGGGTATTTTTGGCAGCAAGGCTAGGGAAAAGTTAGTGGTTCGGGGATCCCCAACCCCCCCCCCCCCCTCCCGGATTGGTTTCAAAATTTATCTCCTAAAATTATTTGAAATGATTTTTAATGACGTTAGGAAAAGAGTCGGTATTTAGAATTTGTCTCCAGAGATTTTCGACTTAGAAGTTTTAAAAACTTTTTTTTAAGCTCTAGTCTGGAGGTGTTGGGGTGAGGGAGCTTTCTCTCAGAAATTCTCTGAAAATTAAGTCTTAAAATGCAACTAACACCGTTTTTCGTAATCTCATGGAAAGAGATGGATTCTACGAATTTTCCCTAGAAATGCTTCGAAATTGGAGTTTCAAAAACAATTTTAGACGACCGCGACCTTCGATGATGTAAAGAAAAGGGAAGTTCAAGATTTCTCATGGAAATTTTAGATATTGAAATCCGGAAAACGACATTTTAGATTATTCAAAGTTGCAGACGATTTTGAAATTTTAGTCGTATTTTTTTCAAAAAATTTAAATCCTTAAACACAGTTGTAAGCCGTCTTTGATAGTTTTAGGTTCAGGGAAAGAAATGAAATCCGGGAAACTCCCCAAAAATGTTTCGAAATTAGAGTCCTAAAAACGAAATTTTAAATAGATATTACTGATGTTGAGTGAAGGGGGGATGTATCTGGGAGCCCACCCAGATGCCACAGACCGGAAATTATTTCGAAATAAAATTCTTTCTGAACACAATTGTAGGCCATCTTTGGCGATTTTTGGAGAAGAGAAGGGGTTCTAAACTCATATCAAGACTTTTTTTTTTTTTTCAAAATTGAACACCTAAAACGAATTTTTAAGGATCTTTAGTTATAATGGAGGAGAGGGGCGTTTTGAAAGGTTCCCTTCCCCGGAAAAGTTTCAAAATTTAAGTCTTAATAATCAGTCTTAAGTCATCTTTTATAATGTTAGAAGAAATAATGCGGGGTGAGATTGGGGACTCTATCCCGGAAGACTTTGAACTTGATAGTCCAAAACCGCAGTCCCCATTTGTACATCCTGGATTCGATTCGGAAATCCCAACCAAGTACAAATAGGGACTGCGGTTTTAGACTATCAAGTTCAAAATCTTCCGGGATGAGTCCAGGATGGAAGGTCCCAAACCAAAAGGTCCACGAACAGAAGACCCACGTCCAAAAGGTCCGAGGGATAGAAGATCCGCCAGACATAAGGTCCAATGGCCATAAGATCCAAGGAGCATAAGGTCCGAATGAGAAAAGGTCCACATTTTTGGACAACGATTGCATAAGGTCCGGATTTGAAGTTTATTTCTGAAACACTACGTACCGCAAGACATCGAAACGCTGAGAGGCCCGGAAAATTTTTAACTTAGTTTGCATTTCATTATTGATTTTTTTCGTAAATCATTATTAGCTTAAATGTCTATACTTCATGTGTTAGAGGAAGAGCCAAAAGCTAACACTTCTTTCCAACGTAAGTAAACACAAAGGCGCCTAAATTCTACTCGAGCAAAATTTTGCGCATTTTTACATTAGTAATATTTTGCGCATTTTTGCATTAGTATATTGATCTTTCGTGTATTCATCACACTGAAGACTACAAAGTATAAAATTTACTTTTATTAATGTGTAGAAAAAGTTCACATCTAACACAGAATGATGTTACCATTTTACGGTAGTAAATAGGATTTCTTTGATGCTCATTTTCTTCGTCGTTGTTGAAATTTTTGCCGTGCTCTGCAGGAAATAGCTATTACCTCAGTTATATTGTAAATTTTGAAGGCAGTCGGTAATGTACTTCAAATGCAACAGCACCTTAATAATAATAATAACGACAACAAAAATCAATAAAAAGTAATAATCATGATAAGAAAAAAAAAGTAATTGATAATAATAAAACTCGATGCTATTTGACAGCCGAAAACAAAACATAGGTTAATTGAACGTGTTATATATAATTCACACTTTCCCAACAAAGGGTGTATTTGAAAAACTTATATGTATATGCTTTAATAATCATAATTAGATGGTCATATGAGCATATGTTTCATAATAATCATGTATCATTACTATTTTTTCGAAACAAGTAATTATATGTAACTATATGAGGGTCATCTTCTTTTGTCCCTCTCTCACAAAGAAAAAAAAAAGAATAAATTACGATCCGGCTTTATGAAGCATAATAATTCCCTAAAATAAATCCCACTTCTGCACTACTTCTCTCTGATATTCAATTATTTGTTGAATAAACCTTTCTCCTCATCACTTTCCACCTGCTACGAATAAAGAGAGGTGGCACCCTGGCCATTCCAAACACCCTCCCCCTCCCCCTCCAGCGTCGCTAATGACCCATACCCTGAGTGGGAAGGGTGGGGGGGGGGGGGGTCATGAAAATCGAGAGGGAGAGTAAAAAAATATCAATAAAAAAAATGAAAAATTGAGAGAAAAGTTGGCAACAAAGCTCTTGCCTCAGTGCCTCGCATATTTTTCGCTTGATGGACATCTTTGGAAGCGATGATTACATTAGACGGAATTAGCTTTCCCCGGTTCCATTGTAATGGCGGATCTTTCGCACGTGCAGCACAGTAGGAAGTCTTATATGGATGATGCAGAAAGGGACCAAATGGGACGAAAAGATCACGGATATGTGATCGGCGCAGAATCAACCTGAGGTTGTTTGACAGAGGACAAAAATAAAGGAGAGAATGGAATTATGTTTGTTACTTTATCGTATAAAGAGTGGGGTTTTTTCTTCTTTTTCAAATAACAAAGAGAAAATGAATTTCCTGTTTGCGATTCGATTTATCGGGAATTCGTAGTAAAATCAAACCTAAAATTCTATTCCTGTTATGATATTTTTCTATTTTATATAATTAACATATAAAAAACTATATTTTTCAGCTGAAAAATTCATATAAATTTTCATTTTCAGCCATCTTTTATAAACTATCTCATAAAACATCACATGTTGTCATAAAACATTACATAAATTTATGCAATCAGGCCTAATGATTGGAAATTAAGTGGAAATTTAAAGTTTGAAAAAAAAAAAAAAAAAGAACAGTGGCAATTTTTTCTAGAAGTGGGTCCAAAAGATGTCTCATTTTTATTGCATTTTTGGTTCATTTTACATTTACTCGCTCTTTTGAACCAATCAGAATAGAAAACACAAAACTGTAAAAATGTCATTTACCGGACAACTACCGCTAACCATACGAGGTATTTGTTACTAAAAATGATAAAGGTACAGACGAAACAGTGAAAGCGAAATAGAAGTCGCTGTCAGTACGGCGACAAGTCAGTAAAAGCCCGAAAGCAGTGCCCGTACGGTGTACGGGCAAAACAGGGAAGGGGTTAAACAGCATTTTGAATATGGGACTTTTTATGCACTGTAAAAAAATGATGTTGCTTTTACCGTATAATACAGCTAATTTCATAGAAATAAACTAAAAATTGCTAATTTTACAGTAAGAAACAAAAATTTCTAACTTTACAGAACAAAACTGTAAAATTGCTAACTTTGCAATAATAAACTGTAAAACTGCTAATTTTACAGTTTATTACCGTGCATTTTATAGTTTTAAACTGGAACCTCTGCTGCTAGTATTATACTGTTGTTTTTAGCCTACTTTCCCGTTAAAAATAAAAGAAAGACGAAAAAAGTATTAAAAGTAGCTTAATGCATCGAAAAAATATCGCCAAGTCCAAAAAAAATCGCCAAGTTAAAAAAAATATCGCCAAGTCCAAAAAATATCGCCAAGTTAAAAAAATAAAGAGGTAAAATGAATATCGAAAAATTAAAAATTTGAAAGTAGGGTATTGAGATGGGGAATTTGTGTGTCGGTCGGTCTGTCGGTCGGTCGGTCGGTCTGTCTGTCCCCCCCTAATAACTTTTGAATGAACATTCCGATTTGGACAAAATTTTTTTTGTTGGAAAGATCTCGGCGAGTACAGCTCATTCCCATATTTGATTTTTTGATTTGAACAATTTTTGGTTCAACTTTGAGCCGTTCAAATAACCGGTCCCGCGATACTAACTTTTTAATGAACAGTCCGATTTGAACAAACTTTTTTTTGTTGGAAAGAACTTTTCAAGGATACTTCATTCCCGTACTTACATTTCCGATTTGAACAATTTTTCATTCAACATTGAACCGCTCAAGCAAGCTGTCACCCCTAATAACTTTTGAGTAAACAGTCCGAAAAAAAATGACTGACTGTGCAGACGATTTTTTGTTTATTTATTCATTTGTTTTATTGAATTTATTATTATTATTATTATTATTTTTGGCAGACGATTTTTTTTTGTAACAAAAATGTTTCATTCACTAGGGCATTTTATTCTTTATTTATATTTAACAACTGACAACGGATTAAAAGTGAAATTCGAGACATTTTATCAACGGACGAGTTTTTTTTTCTTTTTTTTTCTTTTTTTTTTTTCTTTCTTTGATAAAATGTGTTTTGATGTACTTTGTACTTTTAATTTTTTTTGAAAACAATTGAGGAATTTTTCTACGGAAGAACTGTAACAGTTACATTCTTTAAAAGGTGCGACAAAACTTTATTTATTCATTTATTTACTTTTTATGTGTCTATTTCATCTGATGAGAGAGGTATATTTTGCTTTTAAAGGTATGTTTGACATAATTTTTAGTCTTAGATAATCAAGAGAATAATGATCAGATGCTATAATGCCGATGTCGATGTACGGGAAAGTAGGCTCGTTTAGTTCTTGACAGAACTTCTTGTTATAATATAATAAAGCTAAATTGCATGGCAATAAACTGTAAAATTTCTCCCTTTTCAGTAAGAAACTGTAGTACTTTCAGTAAAATTGCTAGTTTTACTGTTTACTACTGTGCATTTTAGTTTTAAATTGGAACCTCGGCAGCCAGTATTATACTGTAAAAACAACAGTTCATTTTTTGCAGTGTAATTACTCAGTACATAGCAATGTTCAAAGTTAAAATGTGTTGAAGGAACAACAGTCTCACCTAATAAATATTCTATAACATCTAACAACAAAGGCCGCTGCAGCCTAATTATTTCTGACTTGCAAAACTGCACGGACTCGTCTTTTTCGAACAGATTTCACCCACTACCGCCCTCGAGCGACGAACAGTTTTTTTTAATGCTATTTTACTTTCACACCTCTCCCGAACCCAGTTGTCAGCGGGATGTCTCCGCAGCTGTTCAAAGAACCATAATGAAACTATTATTACTATGTGTGTATTGAAAAATGTAATTTTTTCTTCCTCAAAGAAGATTTTTAGTAATGGAAAGAGCTTCAATGGGACTATCAGGTGATTATCATTGTTCATCCCCCGACATGAAAGGGGGGCTTCGTAAGTGAATTTAGAGAAACATCCCCAAGTTCGGCGATACAGCTGTTCTGTGGTTGATGAAGCATGTGTTTATGCAAAAATGGGAATGTTTGCATAATCTGTGCTTAAAATCAAACTTGTATTTTACTAGGAGGACCTCATCTATACATCTCCAGCTATGCGCATGGGCGTTCGTAGATCTGTACTCTACCATAAGTTAAGAAGCTGGTAGATACAGATAAAGGCAAAGAGATATCCTCTTCGTTACCTGGGTAGAAGTAATTAATATTTACTTGTATTTGAATGATGAGCATAAATATTTCTCAAGAAATGCCGAAAAAATAAATACATTATGTAGTTCACGGTGTTATATATATATATATAACTAAACATGGTGTATATATAAAAAAATATTAGGATTACTATACAGTTGTAAAAAATCACCAACTGGGAAAATGTAAGTTTCCAGTCAGTACAGCTACGGATTCAGGCTGATTTTGTTGTAAATGATTTGGAGGCGGAAGTAGAAAGCTTTAATATTCTAAAAGCCGGAATATGCCATTTTAACTCCGAGTCCTCAACTTTAATGAGGCTGCGGAGCAAGAATCGGAGTCGTGGAATCAGCGTCGCATTGATTTCTGAGTGAAGGAGGAAAAAAAGTTGAATAGAATTTAAAATGATTATATCAGGCAAAACATGACACCTCAAATGAAGGCATATTGCATAATTAGTTGTTTTATTATTATTATTATTATTTTCTAATCTTTCCGCGGATTGTTTTCTTACGGTATATTGTAGGAAATCCTGGAAAAAAGGATTTTGCTTTCTCAATCATTCTATTCTTTTAATTAGTACCCACAAAGTGTCTTTCTGTACTAAAGTGCTGACGCTAGAAAGTGATTTACAAAGTTTTGTAAATCACGTTTTCTTCCTATTTCGTTTCGTTTTCGAGATAGAAATTTTCATTCCGTAGTTTTTCATCACTTCATTTTCGCTATGAGGCGAAAAAACGTTCATTATTTGTGACGTCAAAAGAGGCTTTGAGGCCCTGTTTTCAATGAAACATTTTTTAAACATCTCTAATTTAAAAAGTTTTTAAGGTTTTAAAAAATATTTCAAGGAAAATGTTTTAATATCCAGATTCTAATGGTTTTTGTTTGAGTTTGTGATTGATGGAAACATCCCCATTAAGGAAGTTTCTCAAATATTCCAATAAATGTAAGAATTTTATCAAAAACAAAAACAAAAAAATCCTAGAGTATCATATTTATTCAATTTGAACTAAAATAACATACACCATTTTCTCAAGTGTTAATTTTTCTTATCCTTGATTCACTCGTTTAGTAGTATAGGGAGTGACATTATTATTATTACCTTTAAATTATGTGCCAGTTTTTGGAAATTTTATACGAAATCTTCGTAGAATTTACCCTATAATCGCCTTAATTAATATATAACTTTAAGAATAAAAGAAGAATTGTTGCATTGCATAACCTTTCCCCTTTTTATTTCACAAGTTTACTAGTTTTAATATTCTAATCATAACTTCTTTTTTGAAACACAGGCAGTTTGCCTTTGTTATGTAACACAATATTTATTCGACTTACTAGTCCTACACTGAACCAAAATTTTGAAGAAATACATTCCATGACATCAAATAAGCTTCTGTCTCTACACACACCACAGTATAAACTAGACTATGAACCAATTACTTTTAACTCAAATTTTCACTTTTCACATCACTTCAATTATAGCTTTCAGTTTTTTCGCAACCGTATGAATCATTGCTGCTTGACCAATGGGGACCCGCATTACAATTTCTTCACTTAACAACGCCCAAAACATGTTGGGATTGAATTTTTCTTCAATGTTACTCGCTTGGTCATAGTGGAAATGCCAAACCTCTGCTTCACACCAAGCCTGATCCGTATTCGTTTCTTCATCCAAATAACCTCTCAGAATTCTTTCACTTTGGAAACTTTCTTCATCCACAGCCGTTTCTTTGGGGGGCAATTCGGCTTCGGCTATTGAATGTCTTTTCATTACGAATGACTTTTGCCTTTCAGAAAGCTCTTTGATGTCTTCAATACTCGGCGTCGGGTCTTCTAAGAGGATCATTTCTTTAGGCTCAGAGTCTTCTTCTTCGATATTCGTCTCCTCTTCGATATTTTTCTCCTCTTTTATTGTCGTCCCGAACCAGGAAGTACCGAACCAAGAACTTTGTTGTTCGACATTTATTGAAGCACCAAACCGAGAACTTTGCTCGACACCTGCTGAAACGTTGATTGCAGTTTTATCTTCCAAATCTGTTTGTTTATTAGGTGGTGGTTGAGAAAGTTTAGGAAGTAAGCCAGTATCTTGATTTTTTTTCCTGGAAAATGATTGGAAGAAATTTATCATATCTGGTTGTTGAATCCACGACTCTTCACATTGAAAGATAGACCTGATATTTAAATATATGTTTTCTGAAAAGACCATACCACCAGGCAAACTGACTTCATCATCACTGGTAGTTAATACTACTTCTAAGTACTTGCGTTGTGCCGCATCTTGATCACCCAGCCATCTTGTAATTACAACATAGACATGGTGGTTTGGTCCCCATCGAGGTAATCTTCCTCTTCCCCTCAATCCTGTTCTGCCTATCGGATTTTTAGGTAGTCCTTCCTCGTCTATATCGTAACTAAAGGCACGATCCTGTTTTTCTTTCGAAATCCAGGTTGTTCTGTCAATAAACACTCCAGCCGGACTGAGAGATATGGCATTCCACTTAAATGTTGGCATAATAAATTCTTCGCCTTCCATTTCCCGTTTTAACTGGATATCAATATCTACATGAGATTTTAGGTCCGACGGCAAGTCTTCTTTTGGTGTAGTATATGCGATTGGATCGTATAAGGGCCATGTGCAGGACCAAGGTACGTGAGTTTCTGATACTGGGAATCGTGAAATGTTTGTTCCTGGATAAGGGGATGTTCTGGAAAATATTTGAGGGACATGCTTTGATTCAAGTTTCTCCCGCATTGTGACTGATGCACCACTTCCTTCTAAGTATTGGTGAGCGTTCTTAATTTGAATTTGTAACTCAGTTAAATGGCTTTGAAGATCCCTGACTGTTTCCCTCTGTTTGTTTAAAGCTTGTACCAAAGATATTATTTTCGCCATTCGCTTCTCTGTTGATTCTTTATCATCACTTTTCGGCTGTTCTTTAAACTCTGAAGCTAAACTTTTCCAATATATATAATCATATTCATCAAGGTGGGAATGATCATCACTTTTTTTACCTTCGATTCTACAAATATATTCGAAAAGACGTTTAATAGCAATGTATATATAACTTATTATGCACAAAGGTGGTGGCAACACATTTCGGTGACAAAAGTTTATGACCAACTCATATCTTTGATATTTCCAAATGTAAGTACCTTCTGCTTGTAGCTTTTGATGCGTGTTGCTGAATAAAGCATACAATAGAGTCAGTAGAATCAAACGAAGTATAATTAAGTATTGTAAACCAAATAAATACGGCCATACTCCTGGGTTAGGACATTGAGGTAATAGATATCTGCCAACTTTGCAAGTACTTTCTTCCAAACCTAGGAAACTGTGTTTATTTGGATGCCTTGTTAGAACAATGCACTTTGGATCTGGAATTCCATAGTGATCTGCTGGTGTAAGGAAGAAAGAAATAACAGCATCATAAAAAGCTCGTCGGACTAGCTCCCAACTTAGTGGAAAATCGGGGTAAACTATTGCATGTATTACAATTCCATTACTGATTATTACTAGCATAGCAACTCTTATGTAGCCGTAGAAATCAACTACAACCATTCGTTTGACTCGATACAGCATTGGGCCTAACTCAGGAGAGATAGGGAAAGCTACAAATATCAGACGGTAATAAAAGTAGAGCAAAGCAAAGCAGAGCATAATTTTGGCTGAATAGGGCGTCATGAAGGATCGTAGTGAATAAATTCTGCTCAAGATATAGGAAATTAGAAATACTAGCATCAGAAATATTTCTATACACTTGAAAGTCATAGGCAGACTTGCATACTTTTTATTGAGTATGTATGCGTGATAGGTTGAATCCACAATAATGCATGCTGTCCAAACACACACAATAAAATCTAAGTATAAACTTCCACAAGCTGGCCAAATAACAGCTAAACTAAAGATGAAGAGGAACATCACATAAAATACCTGTGAAACCCAGAACTTTGTGATGGGAGTGGTCCAAAAATGATATATTTTTAGCCAAAACCAAGGATCTTCAATTTTTTTCTCTTTTTCGTATAAAATAGATTGCTGTCGTTTGAAATGTCCAACAGTTATGCTCTTTGAATACTGTAATCGTTTCCCAGTTTTTAATCTCTCACCAGATTGAATGCTTTTAGCATCAGATTTGGGCTCTGGGTCGGGTATTTCAAATCGAATCCACAAATACATAGGAAAGAGAAAAAAGGCGGAAAAAATAATTTTCAGCCATTGCGGCATAGTAATATCACCAAAAGGAAGATCTCGAATTTTTATCACTCCCATGAAAAGATTGTCAAGGTATTTCTGTACACAAGGATGAGCAAGAAATGTGCGATTTCTTGCATATGCTGCAATTTCCACTACAGGTTTATAAGACCATACAGAATTTTTTTCAAATAACAAGTCAACTGCTCGACATGGAACCATTTCATAGCATTTGGTCATAATTTTAAATGCCATGATACTGATTTCCCTCGATATTTTATCCACTTCATTTCTCAAGCTTAAATCTTGGATAGAATTTTCAAGCCTGCGCAAGATTACAGAAGATACAAGAGCCAGATGAACGGGCTGCTCTGAATGCTTCAAAATAGCTTTTACCAAATCCGTACGATATGAAAGAGTTGCCCACAAAATTAAAACTTGCATAGCCTTCCTTTCTGCTTCCGCTGGTGTTCTATTTTCATAAATCTGTCGGCTATTCCAATCCAATTCAAAAGTGTTAATTAATGATGGTACTCCCGTGTATTCTTCTAAAAGTATTGTTAGTTTGACGTCGATTATATTTCGGGTTACTTCTACATCAGAACCAAATCCAAACACGCTTTCCCATACAACTGTTCGAAAAAATTCTCTACGGAGAGATGACCGGAACAACTCAATTAATGTAGTACTGTCGAGGAAAGTGTGAACCACAAATCCTTGGTCCAAGAAAAGAGATACAAAATCTTCCCGCTGTGGCTTCGTTAAAGCTCTAAAGAAAGTTTCGCTATCAATTTGAAATTTATTCGAGGAGTCTTTAGCAAAGACCTCTGTCATTGCGACATCAGCACTGTTCCAATCCATTGCCAGGAAAAGGTCCTTTTTCATCTGAAATGTATTGCGAATATTCTCTGTATTTTGTGACTTGAATAATGCTTTTAACAGATTAGAAGGCAAGTCTTCAGGTTTGATTTCATCCAAATTCAGAACAGTAAGAAATTCTTGGTCTTGCTGCTTAGAATGTCGAATGCAGTCAAATATTTTTTCTGTGAGAGCTCTTTCAGTCGTGTTCCACTCAGTCAAATCAGGATAAGCTCTGTTAATTCTATCGGAAATTTGTGGTTTCAAAACTGCTTCTGTATATTCTGCAATTTTTATGCCCTCTGGTCTACAAGTAGACTGGTGATAAGCATAAGCTAATAAGTCTGCTAATCCGCCAGTTCCTTCGAAAACAATGAGTGGTAAACCAGCTTTTAAATAACCTAATATGAAATTGATGTCGGAGATTTGGCCATGCAATAGAAGCGCCATTACAGGTGTTTCACATACTCTAGTTGCGTACCCTGAAGTTTCATTCGCGGTTCTCCTTTTCACGATCAGATTTTTTGATAAAAAGTTTGCGAAGTTCAGATTAAAGTTCGAAACTCCATTTTGCATTTTCGTTGTATCTTTTACAAAGATGAAATAACCGTAATTACGATTAATGTCTCTTTTTACTGTTCGTTTCTTACTTTCTGCAGGTGTTATTTCAACTGGAAAGTTTCTAGAAAATAATAATTTATCTGGATTGCATATTCCAATCAAGGCTGTGTCAGGAAATGCAGTAATGTTTTCTGTGCTGTAACCGCATTCTAAAGTTCCTCTTCTGGAAACTTCATTTTCAAAAGCTGAGCCAATGTCCCTACTAAATCCATGATCCAAGCCATCAGTACACAACCACATTTCTGTTGTGTTCAATGCATGTACTAGCCCTTTAACAAGCTTTAGACTTATTTTTCGATATTGCTCTCTTGGTGCCTCAGGCGAACTTGTCATAGCCAAAAGAATGATTCTAGGTGAAGGAAGATTCCATTTGTCCAACATAATAGGAGCTACGTCTGTCATGTCTACAGAATATGGTGTAAATATGAAAGGAATGTGTTTACTTTCGATTCGGTGGTCTCCAAAATAGAGGTATCCAGTTCGAGTAGTTTCTTCTTCCACCTGACTACTTACATCCGTGGAAGACTCTTCTTTTATAGTTTCTACCTTTTCTTTCTGCAAGGAGCATGCTCCAAGTTCTATTCTAGTTTCCCACTTAGGCATGTTAAATTTGAATTTTGTAAACACTCAGCTTTAGATAAAGTTCCGCTTTATAATAAGTGAAAATCATTTTTTAATAAAGCGCATATTTAAACGTTACAGCCTTCAACTTCACAATTCTTCGCATCAATATTCTGCGATTAATAGCAACGAAACATTCGGCTGTTGCCAATTTGCTTTTACTTTTAATGCGAAATCAAATTTATTGCCGACATTTTTTCGAAATACTTTTTAAAATTCGAATTTTGATTCAAAATATTTTTAAATACGTCACAAAAATCATTTCGAAAAAACATGACTTTTTTATTTCTATGCATTCTTTTTTCCACAACAAATGTTATTTATAAACTATTTTTTATTTTAAAGATCTTTATTTCATGAGTTTAAATGGCACTCTAGTGAATTATTTTTTTCTTTTGACGGAAACAACACATTTAAGATCTAATTTATATATTGTGTTTAAAAACGTGCAAGCGTTTGGATACGTGTAAATAATTAATAGGCTTGTAATCAATAATGTAGGCCTAGCTTCCAAATTCTGCACGATTTTACCGATTATATTTATACGTAGTCTGCAATGACCTTTTAACATCACCTCTGGCAAAATTACTGTAATATAATCTTGGCAAGTTTTCAAAAATCTTACCTTCTTCTAATTCCAAAAGTTCTATTTAAATGTAAGAAATTCGCCAAATAAATAAATAAATGGAAATATTTTGATGAATGAGATTTTTGAGTGTCGCTAAGTTTTGAGCCCTAACTAGTAGCTTTCTGGCAGTGCAAGACAGGCGTAAATATAATATCTGCTAGCGTTTGGCGTGTAAAAATTTGGCTGCAATTGTGAAAAAGGTGCTTTCAACGAATTTTTTTCCGTTCGATTGGCGGCGAGATGATCGCTATCTACAAGTGGACTACACTAGAATTTAGAAATTGAAACTGTCAACTGTCTCCAACTACGAAATTTTTAGTTTTCAATAGTGATGAACAAATTAAGCTCATCAAAATAATAATAATAATAATAATAATAATATTTCGCCTTGGGGTATAATTAACGAAAAAATAACGAAAAACACATCAAGGATATCAATTTCCATAATCTTCCCTACTATGCCGTTAAAAACCTATAAAAGTCCCATTAAAATGTAAAATATAATCTGCCAAATATGTGAGACAAGCCTATGAACTGTGTTACAAGTTTCATTTTAGCGTAAAATAATCCGCTCAACTAAATTAAATAAAAACTCCATTGTGTATCGTCAATGTCGCCAAAAATCCTGATCCCAATGTCCATATCAAAGTATTTATACTACTTTGCAAATACAAATATTTTTTGGGAAAAAATAGATGTATATTCCCACGTCTATTGTAATACGATATTTTGTTCAAAGAGTTACGGTAACCGAGCGTTGATGAGTTTTTAACGATCTTGGTTCCAAAGTTATTCCAAAAGTTCCATTAAAATGCAAAAATTCAACTAAATAAATAAATTAGAGCAGAAAACTCCTCATTAAAAGTTCCATTAGATCTTTTATTAATTAATCCGATAAATGGATAAAAACTCACTAGTGCAATTATCATAACATGGAACATGCCAAATTAGCGGAAAAAATTCTTATTGCTGACATAACTTGTCATGTTTGCTGTCCTCATAATTTGATTATACATTTTAATGGAACTTTTCACGTTAGTTAGTTACTTAGTTTTTTTCAATTTGGTTGTTCATTTTATATTTTAATAGCTTTATTTTAATAATTTGCTGAATTTTTTTCCTTTTAATGTAACTTTTCGTCGTGTTTAACGACTGATTTTGTTTGAAAATTAAGCATTAAATTGAAGTTTTCTGAAAATTTGCAACGTTTGACTAGCACATAAGTGTTTTACTTTAATTCGTTTGACAAAGAATTTTAAAAGTTTGTTTCATATTAGGATAATTTTAACAAGATTTTTAAAAAGATTTTTAATTTAAAATAATTCACCTAGTCCTTTTTTATCACCTATCGCGCCAAGTTAGCAAGTTACCGTAACCCTGCCTCTGTACAATTTCTTAATCTAAAAACAGCAGCGAAAATATATTTTAAGTGCTTTAAAAAATTTGTAACTACATACCCAAGGGGATGAATCCTAGTTTAAGGTCCGGCGATAAATTATTATATCTGGCAACCATTAGATTTATGGTTTCTAATTTAGATTTATGATTTTCTGGCAACCATTTATTAATTCTGCCCACAGTCTGAAAAAAATCGCCAAACCCGGACCCTAAAGTAGGAATTTACCAAAAAAAAAAAATTTATGTTTATTATCGAACAGATTCTTTTAAAGGTAAATTCCTACTTTAGGATCCGGGTTTGGCGATTTTTTTCAGACTGTGGGCAGAACTAATAAATGGTTGCCAGAAAATCATAAATCTAAATTAGAAACCATAAATCTAATGGTTGCCAGATATAATAATTTATCGCCGGATTCATCCTTTTTTTAAATTTAAAAAGGGTAAGAGTGTGATTTACGGATACATTGGAGCTTGGCGATTTATTTTCTTGCTATCTTGGCGAAATCAGAAAAATACCGTTTGCTTCGCCATCATAATTGCACTTTTCTGCATTTTAATGGAACTTTTAGTCTTGTTTAATAATGTGTTCTTAAAGTAATTTAAAATAACAATATGATGTGTGATGTCGCCAAGTAAGTAGTTTCCATGTAACTTTGATCTAACACAGCAGTTAATAACGATGTTGCCAAACAATTGTGGAATGTCCCCAACAACAAAATCTTAAATTTTCAATTTAATTGCTATTGCATTGCCACACATGCAATAGCAATCTCCAATCTATATGTAAATTCATTGTATGGCAATGAATTTATTTGTATCATTGTATTATCATTGTATGGCTTATATGTAAATCCAGTGCACTTTTATTGGGGGGGGGGGGGGCTCTTAACGTAGATTATGCATAATTTGAGATAAAATTCCTGCCTTAATTTCACTTTTTAATGGAATTTGTGTTGTGCTTTAAATAAATTGATTTATTGGTACTTACGTATTAATTCCATCGCAGTACAGGTTTGGCGGTTTATTTGGAGGGTTTTATTGGCGATTTTAGATAATTGCGTGAGCGTGCGAAAAACAACCGCCAAAGAAAACCGCAAAATAAACCGCCAAATCTGGTTTATCCGCCGAAATTTACAGCTGCGGTAGTTTGTACCGATTTATTTATTTTGCGGAATTGTTTTGTACTTCAAAATCACTTTTAATGTCAATTAATGGGCTTTTTACTTCCTTTTACGTAGTAAAGGAAGTATTGTGATCGCGAAAAAAAAAAAAATCTGGTATGGTTCCCACACTACTTCCTTTTACATGTAAATTTCTTAGTAGTTGCTTTTAGTGTTAAAAAAAGTGCTTGGAGTGAGCAAGGTAACAATTCAAATATTTACTCCCCTAATCTGCCACGAAACAATGCAAAAAATATTTTACAATGGTTAATTTTCTAAATATTGCTGATTTTAATATCATTCTGTGATTTTTCGCAAAATATCGCCAATAGCGCCAAGTTGAACCCAAATTCAAAAAATAATTTTTTCGCCAAATTTGTCGCCAACTTGGCGATATGTCGCCAAGTTGGCGTCAAACACTTGGCGACCAAAAGCTTGGCGACATATCGCCAAGTGGTAGTGCCAATTCATATCACTTGAGTCTGCATTGAAATTAACACTGATTTACACCAAAAAAGGGGTAAAACACCCCCTTGGGAACATTCGAATGCAACCACAAGGGGAGGTGCACAACTAGACCATAATCAGAGCCTACATACCAAGCTAGAAGCTTCTACGGCATATACTTTTTGAGTTATGCGAGGCACATACGCACATACATCCGCACACACATCCGCACATACATCCGCACATACGTACATACAGACGTCACGAGAAAACTCGTCGTAATTAACTCGGGGGTGGTTGAAAAGGATTTTCCGGCTGCTTATATGTTGGTAGGTACATATGCACGTGCTGACAGGTCGAAAAAACTACTGAACATTCATTCGGGGGTGAGCAAAATCAAAATTTAGACTCAAATTTGAGTGATTTTTTTTTTTTTCGCTATCACAATACTTCATTTACTACGTAAAAGGAAGTAAAAATCACTCAAATTTGAGTCTAAATTTTGATTTTGCTCACCCCCGAATGAATGTTCAGTAGTTTTTTCGACCTGTCAGCACGTGCATATGTACCTACCAACATATAAGCAGCCGGAAAATCCTTTTCAACCACCCCCGAGTTAATTACGACGAGTTTTCTCGTGACGTCTGTATGTACGTATGTGCGGATGTATGTGCGGATGTGTGTGCGGATGTATGTGCGTATGTGCCTCGCATAACTCAAAAAGTATATGCCGTAGAAGCTTCTAGCTTGGTATGTAGGCTCTGATTATGGTCTAGTTGTGCACCTCCCCTTGTGGTTGCATTCGAATGTTCCCAAGGGGGTGTTTTACCCCTTTTTGGGGTAAATCAGTGTTAATTTCAATGCAAGTGATATGAATTGGCGCGATCACTTGGCGATATGTCGCCAAGCTTTTGGTCGCCAAGTGTTTGACGCCAACTTGGCGACATATCGCCAAGATGGCGTCATTCCACGTCAAGTGATCCAAAATCTGAGAAAAATTTTACCTTACATTTTTGTATTTCTTTCACATTTGGCTCATCAATTGTACCCCTTGAGCTAATCAAAAGTCTCAATTTTTGGATTTTTATCTCTATTATTTTTTCATTTATGAGACTTTGAACTTTGGAAAAACCCTCGTTTTTCCATGGATAAGGGTACATAAAAGGGACCATAACTCGGCACCAAATATAGATAGAACGATTTGGTAAATGGCATTTTAAAGTACGTTAGTTGCCGCTTAATCTGATATGCAACATGACTAATTTGATAAAAATTTTCTTTTTCAAAAAATGAAATTTAAATTTCAAATTTAAATTTCTCAAAAAACATATAATTAATTTTTTTGAAAAAATTCTCAAAAATTCTTGTGTATTTCATCTATGTTTGTACAAATTTTTAGATTGGGATCTCTATGGGATCATATTTTTTTGAATTTTTGAATAAAACTGTATAGGAAAAAAATGATATTTTTTAGATTCTATTTATTTAAATACTAAGTTCTCTTGCTCGTGATGGTCTAAAAACTAGTAAACAAACATGAATATGTTTAAAGTGAGTTGACATGAGCTTATAGATTTGTCAGGTTCACCCCCCTACCCCTTTCTTCCCCGCACAACCACTCTTTTTTAATTCAAAACTGTTCAAAATGTTTAAAAAAAAACAAAAACTCTTTGATACAAAATGAATAGTAAACTTATTTAAAGTGGGAAATGGGTTTCCTTATAACTAGACGAAGTATCCCCCTCCCCACCCAAATATACCATTCACACTATACTAATATGACGTCTAACCTGGGGATTGAGTTGAGGATTATTTTCAAACCTAGGTATATATATTGTTTTTCAGACGAAGTGTTTCTTTTCGATCTGAACTTCAAAGTGTACTTCCATTCAATATCTGAAATTTAACTTTATGATTCATTTCATCTTCTACTCCAGCACCAATCTTTAATTTAGAAGGGAGGAAATAAATGGGTCTCCCCAATATCATAGCAAACAGCAAAATAGCACTGTTTCGCCTTGTTCTCATCGTTTTTTCTATTCTTTTCGCACAAAACTGAAAATAAATCAAAATATCAGACCATATGTCTGTGTCCCCATAACTATCTTCCCACATTATCTAGTGTGCAGCTTTTATTTAATTGTTTGTGTTCTTTTTCATTTTGATGTAAAGGAAAGTAATGCAGCAAGATATATCTATATATGTACATATTAAACAAACACTGCTTTTTTGAGCACAACCTCACATGTTGTTTAACTTCTTTACAGATTGCTCCCCCCCCTTACCCTACCTTTACACTCCAAACTTTTATTTTTTTTATCATCCCGCCTAGCCCCATTTCAAAGCCTTAGTCTCTACTGATGTCTGGTAGTATTTCAGTTTGTTCTGTTTGTTACTCTTTCCTATTAGCTCATGAGCTTTGTCCAATAAGAGAAAAGAAAGGCAGTGATGGGGACTGACATATAACGTGACACTTTAATTTCTTTTCAGTTTTGTGTAAAAATAATGGGAAAACATTATGAGAACAAGGGGAAACAGTGGCTATTTTGCTGTTTGCTATGATCTTGGGGCGACCCATTTATTCCCTCCCTTCAAAATTGAAGATTTTTGCTGGGGGAGGGGATGAAATGATTCATAAGTTTAAATTCAGATATTGAATGGAAGTACACTTTGTGAAGGTCGGATTGAAAACGAAACACTTCGTCTGAAAAACAATATATACCTAGGGGGAAAATAATCCTCAAATCAATCCCCAGGTGAGACGTCATATTAGTATAGCGTTAATGGTATATTTGGGTGGGGGAAGGGTTGTACTTTGCCTTGTTATAAGGAAGCCCATTTATCAAACACGTTTACTGTTCATTTTGTATCAAAGAAGCTTTTTTTTAGCATTTTAAACAGTTTGGGGGGAAAATGGTTGGGTCAGGAAGGAAGGGAGGGGGAGCTAACCAATCTACAAGTTAATGTTAGCTCACTTACCTAGAGTAAAAATAATAGTCAATTCAATCCCCAGGTTAGACGTCATAATAGTACAGCGTTAATGGTATATTTGGGTGGAGGAGGGGGATACTTCGTCTAGTTATAAGGAAACTCATTTACCAACTTTAAAAAAGTTTAGTATTCATTTTGTATCAAAGAGGTTTTTTTTTAACATTTTGAACAGTTTTGAATTAAAAAAGAGTGGTTGTGCGGTGGAGGAAGGGGGAGGGGGGTGAACCTGACAAATCTATAAGCTCATGCTAGTTCACTTTAAACATATTCATGTTTGTTCACTACTTTTTAGACCATCACAAGCAAGAGAACTTAGTATTTAAATAAAAAGAATCTAAAAAATATCATTTTTTTCCTATACAGTTTTATTCAAAAATTCAAAAAAATATGATCCCATTGAGATCCCAATCTAAAAATTTGTACAAACTTAGATGAAATACACAAAAATTTTTGAGAATTTTTTCAAAAAAATTCATTATATGCTTTTCGAGAAATTTAAATTTGAAATTTAAATTTCATTTTTTGAAAAAGAAAATTTTTATCAAATTAGTCATGTTGCATATCAAATTAAGCGGCAACTAACGTACTTTAAAATGCCATTTACCAAATCGTTCTATCTATATTTGGTGGCGAGTTATCGTCCCTTTTATGTACCCTTATCCATGGAAAAACGAGGGTTTTTCCAAAGTTCAAAGTCTCATAAATGAAAAAATAATAGAGATAAAAATCCAAAAATTGAGACTTTTGATTCCCTCAAGGGGTACAAGTGATGAGCCAAATGTGAAAGAAATACAAAAATGTAAGGTAAAAAACTTTGGATCACTTGACATGGAATG